>JBBMKC010228314.1:0-21985 GCA_037834085.1 Bipalium vagum | reverse complement strand
TGTGATTTTTTTTTGTTATTCTTGTAATTGAATATATTGAATAAAAACGCTAATGACTTTTGACTCAACCTGGTATTTCCAAATTGCAATTCTTAACACCAAAGACTTTGATTATTTCAATTAATTTTCTGTTTCTTCTTTGATGTTCAAATTTTTCATGGAAAGAGCACTTATGATTTCATCTTCGTTAAAACCCATCTGCTTATTGAGTGGCAACCATTGCATCCTGGGGATCATCAGACTCAAGAGAAGCTAAAAGAGCCGGAAACGATAGCAATACTGTTCTTAATGACAGCATTATTATTCATAGAATTAACTTTTAATTGACTATTGAGAGTTTCTGGTGATTTTATTAATTCCTTAAATTCCTTCTGGTTCCTAAAAAAAGCTAAATTAGACATTTTTAAAAATTTTACAAATTATATTAAAAATTAATACAGTAGAACCTCGCTATAACGATTTTCAAGGGACCAGCCGAAATCCTCGTTATATCGATGTTGTCATTATAATCGAACTATACATAAAAATATGAATTATTCGCTTCATAGTTTATAAAATTTGTACATAGCATTTAAATTATTTAATAACAAACAAATAAACATTTATTTAAAATAATCAGTAATAGATCTTTAACCAATTTATCAGATCTACTTGTTAGCAGATACTCCAACACATTATCAATGCCGGGTAAAGCTTGGGAAGGAACAGTAGCTAGAGATAGCAAAAATTGTTGAAGCTTCTCAGCCATTTCAACACCCACGCATGATGATACTATTATTTTGTTAGATTCTGAAGGCATATTATCATCACTTTTACTATTTTCATTCATGCCTTTCTATGAGTTATTTACTTGATTAAGAATCTCTTGGTCATGCACTTGTGCACAGGTTTCCCTTGTACATGTACATGTCAACAAAATCATTAAAATTAATGTTGTCATCATGATGCATCGAATTCCATGCGATAGCATTTACTAATATTTCGTCAGTGTTAGGGTATAAATTATCTACAATTCCAGTTTTTGTTTAAACCCACACCGTGACCAGAAATTTGATATAATCGATTGCTGTACTTGAAACCAAGATGCAGAACACATTGTTACAGCGTCCAAGAAATTTCACAACAGTTTAATTTATTGTATTTTATTTTAATTCATATTTAATCGAAAAATTACAAAGTTCAAAAATTGTGAATGCAACATCAAATTTAAACACATTTCAAAAAATTTATAACGACTTTTCTCGACTATATCGTCGTTATAAAGAGGAATTCGTTATAACAATAATCGCTATAAGCAACTTCCTCACCTGAAAAATCAGTGTAAAAATTTATGGTATTATTTCCACAGTCGTTATAGTGCGCGCAACGTTATAACGTAGTCGTTATAGCGAGGTTCTACTGTGTAATTGAAATACTTTAAATATTATAATTATTTAAAATAATATAATAAAACAATTACATATATTACATAGATATCTAACATTTTTTTAAATAAATTTTTATGTTAAATTATTTTCCACAAAAAAAATTTTTTATTACATTAATCTTAAATAAATAAATAACATAAATATCGGAAAAAATTAAAATATTTTATTTCATCTAAAGTAAACATTTTCCATAATGGAAAACAAAGAAATCGTTTTATAGATTAGCAGATTGTGTGCTAATTCCGTATCTCATTTTTTTGGTTTTATTAATTTTATCTCAAATTAATATAAATTTTTATTTTTACTTTTTTAACTATAAAGTGTGTTAATTAAATTTAACGAAAGTGGTCGCCATTAAGGTCACTGCACTCCTATAAAACGCTTCGATATTGAAAAAAATCACTCTGTAAGTCTGGATTCTAAAATAATTGTATAACATAAAAAATGTTAAATTTAAAAATTTTAAATTAACCTAGAAAAAAGACATGCAGAGATATCGAACTTCAGCAAAAATTTTTATTGATTTTTTCCAGAAAAAATTTTTGGTTAAATTATTAAATAAAATATTTTATCTATCTTTTTAAAAAATTCGCGTTTTGTTTTTTCTAACATAACAGGGGTAATATGGGTTTAATCATTGACAATTCCAATAACATGAGTTTAGGAATCTCTGAAAAATCCAAAGAAAGAGTTTCAGGTAACTATTTTTTATTACACGACATGTATATTCATAATATAAAAACCCATTAGAAAATAACCTAAACAAAAACATTGTCAAATTTTCTCCTTCGATTCCATGAAAGAAAAGAGCGACATCGGTTTTATTTTATTTAAAAAAAGAAACAAATAAAAAAATATTAGTTCAATCAATAGATGTTTTGAATTTGATTTGAGGTTTGATTTTGATTTTTTGGATGCAAAATGTAATTAGAAATGGCCGACACTTTTTAATTGATTTTGATTTGCAATTCGATTGGAATTTAATACCCACTGTCAGTTGAACCCAAATTCAATGCCAATCGAAAATCATCAGTAGTGCAACATTTAAATACGTCAAAACATTTAAAATTGGCACAAGATATGAAAATTCAAAAAATTCAACAACAGATCAATGTTCCTACATCACCTCTATCCATGAAAATTGCTGAATCTTTTCCAGCTGCCGATATTCCTTTAAAAAGCTGAGACATCCCGCATTTATAGATTTATTTATGTTTTTGGGGCAATCAAGTCCATCCGAATTTTTAGTTAGATTGCTTATTATCGATCAAGAGGAAAATTAGTTTAAATTTTAAATTACCCAAAAGAAAATATTTTTAATAATAGATGAAGCTGAAGTAAAAAGTATTAAATTTGTAATGTAATTATTGGTTTATTGGAAAATCCATTTGAGCATTATTTATTTGTAACGATTATATTAGAAAGCTCGACTAATTCTGGAATTATTGTAAGAATAATTATAGTTATTCTTATTGAAATTGATATTATTGTTGATGATTTTAAATTGCTAATATTCGACGCAGCTATATATATGGTTAAAGCTGCTTTTATATTAAAAGAATCATATAGATATCTTTTTCATGTAACTTGTACTGCTCATTTGATACAAAATGCAGCTATGAGGATAAAATCATATTACACTGAGATTGATGAACTAATATGCAGAGTGAAAGCATTGACGATTAAAAACAAAACTATCAGTAGTAAATTTGCTCAAATAGGGCAACCACCTACTGTTATTCCAACGCGATGGGAATGTGATTAGATGCGTGTGAATATTATTCTAAAAATTTAATTGAAGTAAAAAGAATAGTGCTCGAAAAATGCTTGACTGAGGGTATAATTTCCACAAGATCATGTGCCGCTGTTCAAAAGCTATCTTTAACAAAAGATCTATATGATATCAGTTCGCAATATTCCCATTTGACAAAGATAATTCCGATTCTCAATTCAAGATGTAGGACAATTAAATATACTTACAGATATATCAATGAATTACATTTCTGCAATGATCCTGTTGAAACAAAGAAATATATTGGACAAAGATTACTTGCATCAAATTTAAAAACAATAGCAAAAGTCAATAACCCATCGATAAATCCCCATTTATAAATCTTATTAAATGGATGTCCATCAGTATCTACCAGTGTCAAACGAAGCTTTTCTATGCTTAGAAAACTTCTTACAAAAGATAGAAATTTTAGCACTTCAAACATTGCAGCATATATGTTTTTATATTTTAATAACTTCGATGAGTTTCAAGAAGAAACTGACGAAAGCAGTTTGTCGTAAATTCTTAATAATAATATAGGGCGTTGTTTTGGCTTCTAATTTTATAAATGCATATTTTAAGATTTTTAACTCTATAAATGCATTTTTCTTCATTCATAAAAGCATATTTTTGTCGCGCTCATTATTAGTAGCATTTTGAGAATTGAGATCTATTTGTTGTGCGCGGATATATTGGACATTCATTTTTCTATATTTCTGCAGATGAAATAAACTTTTATTGTGATTGATCAGTAAAATTAAGAGTTAAGTGTTACGAAAGATTTCATAGTAGTATAAAGTTTAAGAAATGGATAAAAGAAATGAAATCTTTAATTTTATTATATTTAACATTATTTATATAAATTAAAATGAAACTTCATTTAGTTAAAGATAAAATTTCATGAGTTAATAGAGAAATAAAAATCAGAATTTAAATATATTTAGAAATATTTGGTTTCAGATCGATTTATCAATTCTCTAGCCATTCTGAAATATTTGATTCTACATATTAATAATATTCAAACTTTAAGAGTTTCTATAAACCATAATGACTCAGTAATTAGAATCAGAGAATGGGGAATCGCCAAGATTGAATTTCAAACAAACATCATGCCAATAAGCAAAATTTCATACACTTTTTATGGATTGGAGAGAATTGGTTAACAGCATGTTTTTTATTTACGTGGATGTTGTCTGAAAATTAAAAGATGACGAGCATCTTTTTTTCAGGTCAACTAAAACTTTAAATTCACCTAAGACCTTAGCCTGAGACGACACCAAAGAATTACTGGTATATTTGAATGATTGTAAAGTGTCTCTAAGATTTTCATTAAACTAATAATTAGTTTTTCACTTATTATCTCTTTCAAACTATTAAATTAATCTTAATATTTAATATAATATGAAACAATTTATTTTATAAGTTGTTAATTTTTTAATAATCCAAAAGATTTTCATAACTTTCACTTAAATCTATTCAGATTAAAAAAATGAAATAATTATTAATTATTTTTATTAAAATCAATTAAAAAATTAATAACCTCATTCTTCATAACTATTTTTTGGTTAATTTGAGTTTGTATTTATAAAAATAAAATAGCTTACATATCAGAATTTTAAAATTCAGATCTTAAAAAAAATTTTATGAATGACATAGGAATATAGAATTTAAAACTCTACTACTCTTTTCTACTACCATATTTTCAAAATTAGATTGTGATTCATTATTATGCATCTAAATAAAAGAATATTTTCATTTGAAATATTTGATTTTATGTTTTGTTTAGATATATTAATTTATTTTTGATAATTTAGAAAATTAAAATTAAACAAATGGCGATTTATTAATAATTTTAAATATGTGGTATGAAAATTTCAAAAATATTTTTTTATAGATATATAAATGCCATTAAAAAGAAGTCGGCGAAGTTCGAGTATCAGTGATGAAAGCGTTTCAATAACTGATTACAATGAAGATTCTATACAATCTGCAGCCAGCACTATCTCGACTCGTAAAAGACGCAAGACAATTGATTCTAGATTAGAAGTATTAAACCAAAAATTGAGAAATAATTACCGTTATTTTGTCTAGATAATACATTGTCAAGAGATTTTAGACAAGTTAAGAAATGCAAAGGCTGAAGATGGTCATCTTATTGCAGATGCATTTATTAGATTACCTAATAAAAGAACAGCATCTGACTATTACGATGTTATCGACACACCGATTGATATAATTAAAATTCAATCACGTATTAAGAATGATGAATATGAAACATTCTTTGATTTTCAAATTGATATCGAACAGTTGGTTGAAAATGCGAAAACATACCATTCTTCATCATCACTTGAATATCAAGATGCTATGCTGTTGTGGAATTCATTTGAACAAGAAAAGAGAAATATTGCCATTAAGGCAGATGTTAAAGCCGAAAGCAGTATCATTGAATAATTAAAGAAATTTAATGAATAATTATTAGACATAGACAATCGATTTAGACGTGGAAGAAAGAGGATAGCAATCTCAGTAGATGACGGTATGAGTGATCAAATCTCATTATCAACTTCTGATGATTCGCGAAATACGTCGGAAATAAGCAGTAATTTTTCGGAAAATCCATTGGAAGCATATTTTACAGCAATAGTTTCCCAACGAGCTGAGGACGGGAAAGATTTGGCTCCTACATTCACTTTTTTGCCATCCAAAAGTGTAAGACATTTTATTAATCTAATTAGGAAATTATTTTAATTGAAAAGCTATTATAATTATTAAGTAGTTTAACAATTAAAATAATTTGATTTTAAAAGATAATATATTTTTATAATTTAAGGATGTTTGTTATTAATTAAATTAAAATTTTTGGAAATGTGTTATTTCCAAATATTAATGAATAGGTTATTATTTGATCTAATGATTGGTCAGTTTTGGTAACCAATGAATGATTAATGAAAAAATAAACTTTCATCTAGTAATTATAATATTAATAATAATAAAAATCAATATATTAAAAATCATATTTTTAAAAAAATTATTGAATAATTACTAATTGCATTTATACATTTATTATTTACTCTAGTTGGTTGGATGAGAGCATTAATAAAATTTCGTTTTTTGAAAGGTTTTGGATTATAAAAACTATTAATAGTAATTTTAAGACTTAATTCTGAACAAATCTAACTTTTTTACCTTTTATGGTTTGTAGGATTATCCACAATATTTCGATGTCATAAAAGAACCTATTGATTTGAGGATTATAGCAAAAAGGATAAAATCTGGTGTGTACTTGAGTATCGATGATATAGAGCGAGATTTCCAGTTGATGATAAAAAATGCCAAAGTATTCAACAAGCAAAAGTCCGATGCTTTTCAAGTAGAATATTTTAATGTAAACGAGATTTTTAAGTAATTTTTTTATAAAGGACGCCGTTGAATTGGAAAAAATTATTAAAATGAAGAGATCGGAAATGGAAACTGGAATAAAAATTCAAAAACCCAAACGGTATTATCACTGTTCATGAAAATCTATTTTTAGTATTTTTACATAGGGGACGCAGACGCAAAATACCTTTAAATTTAACAGATAAATATGCTAAACTAGAGTCACCCAAAGAAAGTGATGAATTTGATAGTGAGGAACCTGAAGATAATCTTGAAACCACAGTAGAAATTGATGAAGACTTAAATATTCCGATTACTGATAATCGATATCATCAATGGCAACTATTCAAGGCAATTACAAGTATCACTTTGAGTAATGGAAACAATCTCGCGGCTCCATTCATGAAACTACCATCCAAGAAGTAATTCTTCAACAATTCAATGTTTTGTTAATATCTTATACAGAAT
This sequence comes from Bipalium vagum, assembly GCA_037834085.1. Classification (NCBI taxonomy): domain Eukaryota; kingdom Metazoa; phylum Platyhelminthes; order Tricladida; family Geoplanidae; genus Bipalium; species Bipalium vagum. The sequence continues at coordinate 14,941 of JBBMKC010228314.1, read as the reverse complement.
ATATCCGGATTATTATCTTGAAATTATGGAACCAGTGTCTCTTTTGATGGTGAAAGCGAAGATAAAAGTTGTTTAGTTCTTATTTCAATGATGCATGAATTATTGATTGAGTTTTAAGAAAAATATGTATCAAGACCTCGATCAAACTTTGAATGATATGGACCTTGTATTTAATAACGCTCAGCAGTTCAATGTCGAGGACAGTGCAATTTATAAAGAATCAGTTCGTTTACAAAATTTAGCTCATATGAAAAAAGAAGAACTTATAAATTCGTCCTCTCAGGTAATGGTTTTATGTTTCGGGATAATTCTGTACTCACTTTATTTCAATATTTATAATGGCATAAGTTTGGTTTAGTATAAATTAAAGAAGAATATTAACTCCAAAAAATGAAATTATCATAAAAATTACTTTTTACACTCAAGTGACTTGGTTGTTAAATTGATTTTACTTCCTGTTCTGGATTACAGAGCTATTTATTTATATTTCCAACTTTCTGTAAAATTAAAGCGCCAAATAAAAAATTTGCAAGTCTGATATATAAGGAGAACCATAAAAATAATTATTGAAAATTAATAATATTATTTTTTGATTTATTTAATCTTCACTTCAGTTATCAATTCTTCTAGATAAAATATAATTTTTAAGATAGTAAACAATAAAAATTCTTTAATTTCCTTATTTCAATAAATCAATTATTTTTTGACACTTGTCAAACAAAAGCAATAAGAATTATATTTTCACTGCCTTTGATCTAAGATAGAAATGATATACTACTGCTGGTAATGTTGTGGTGAGTATTTTTTGATATTAAGATGTATGATAAATTACGTACTCACTTAAACATACACAGGTAATTAACATTACCATTTACCTAAGTTCTTAACATTTTGTGGAATTTCAACAGTAATGGGTGGATAATTAATCCGAACATTGGGACTATTGGTGAATAAGAATTACTGTTATTGTTTAACATTGAGGTGTAAGTGCTTTATACTAAATAAATTTTAAAAATTAGATCTTAATTTGGTTATAGAAACGATAAAGTGGTGATGGAGGCGGTGAAATTATTTATAGACAAGATTGTTTATTGTCAGTATTATCTTTTGAAACACGAATCGCAGCATGTCTTTGAAAAGATAGAAGAGCAATATTGAGCAATGATTTAACCTTATTTGTTATTTGAATTATTATTTGATATTAAAACACAGAAAGATTAATTAGAAGTACAGTAAAAGGTGTCGTATACGGTGTCAACCTTGAGCCTGAATAAGCCGTGCTTTGATAAAGTTTTGTCCGATTTGCGAAAACTGTTTTACAAAGTAGAGTTATTTGGTTCAATTAGTTTTAAATTTTGATATTGATTACGAAAATTACATTCTGTGGATAATATACATCAATTTTTGTCAACAAACTTTTACAATGAATAAATATTTTAATAAGCCAAAATATAATTTAAAATTCAGAAGTAATAGTGCTTCGCGATCGATATTTTGATTCATTGGATTTTTAAAGTATAATAATAATAGTTTAATAAGAAAGATCGTCTTACAACATATGGAATTCATAGATAGAGGAAATGGCTTAGGGTTGTGTTTAGTATATTTCATGAATGACTCTAGAATAAATTAGGATGATTACATGGATGAACTATTGCCACTTATACCACAATCTTTACCCGCAATTCTTCCAGAGATATTCAAGGTAAAAAGTCCTATTTTGTAACGTTGTCGATTATCGTTGTCGATTATCGTTGTCAATTAATACTGATTATATGTAATAAAGCATCTGTCAATGTTTCAACGTTGTGCAAAATATTTCACTGGATCATTTTAATGAGATTTCTCTAATTATTTATTTTTATTATTACAGTATTCAAATGAAAATTCAAGCAATAAACGTCAAAATTCTTTTAATAAAATCAACAATTCCACAACTACTTCAACTCCTCGAAAGACTCGACCTCCAATGACTGCTGATGAATTGAAATTTAAACGGATCAATAACTTATTTCAAGCAATTTATAGCTACCAAGAGGACAATCGATATTTACGAGATATTTTTATGACTCTTCCTTCTCGAGAGCAATATCCAGACTATTATAAAGTCATTCCAGATCCAATCGACTTGGGTATGATTCGGAAAAAAATTGACGAAAAAAAAGTAAATCTTTTAAGAATAAGTCATTTTTTATCATTTTTTATAGTACGATTCCCATACTGACTTGGTAGAAGATCTGAAATTGATGTTCAGTAATGCTAAGCATTACAATGAACAATCGTCACAAGTATTTAAAGATGCTGTTACTCTGGAAAAAATAATGAAAAAGAAAACTAAAAACATTGCAGCTGCGAACTCAAGCAGTTCCAGGGGATCTCGTAAAAAGTATTGATTTATTTATATAGATTATTTGAAATATTTTTTTATTAAATGAGTGAGACGAGCACAAGCATCCCTGCTGGTTCGATGTCGCCGGTGTTTACAATTCCAGTCAATCAGAACACTCAACAATTTAGAATAAGAGAAATCTTTCAAACGGTCAAGGATTATCACGATATCAATGGTCGATCTTTAGCTGAACCATTTATCAAGTTACCTTCTAAACAAGACATGCCAGAATATTACGAGTTCATTCGCAAACCCATTGAATTACAAACAATCCAATATCGAATTAATAATGATCGATACCATACTGTTGAAGATATCATGTCAGAACTTGTTCTTATGTTTACAAATGCATGTACATTTAATGAGCCAGATTCTCAGATTTATCGAGTATTTTATCTATTTGTAAAGCCATGTTGATTTCGGGTTTCCTTTCACCAGGATGCATTGGTTCTGTTACGAGTAGCGTTGGAGAAGAATACATATCTCTCGAAAGATGACGACTTATCTGATCCACCAAACGTGCAAGATGTTACACACGAAATCATGTTGACTTTGTTTTCTCAATTTTACAATTATGTCGACGAAGACGGTCGATTTCTTGTTGAATCTTTAAGTGAACTAGAAGGAGAGTTAGTCACGCGAAAATCCATTGGTGAAAATGCTTTTACTAATGTCGATTTGCAAACAGAAACATGTCGATTGAATCTAGAAAAAATTAAAAGTGATCTTCACAAGCGAAGATACAAAAGAATGGATCGTCTCCAGGAAGACGTGTTTTCATTTTTGAAATATGCTCGTAACGTTTCTCCACTCAGTTCTCAGGTAAATTAATCGCATTGCATAGATAATAGCTTTCATTTTATTCCTAGGTTTATGAAGATGCATGTGAAATGCAGAAGATCTTCATAACACTTCGGGATGTGCACTGCAAAAGAGGCGAAATCTTATTAACACCGGCATTGAACTATATTGAACGATATCTCCACCAAGATATAGAGATGGAAAACAAAGAAAGAAAACAACAAGAGGGTGCCAGTGAAGATGACCAAGATTGTAATTTCTTAGATCAAGTGTGTAATTATAATATTTTAGTTTATGGATTAATTATCAAATATTAAGACTTAATTTCGAATTCTGACTTTCACTTTCATATTTATATTTTGTATTATTTTTCAATCATTTACATTTTCATATTTCTGACTGTAAAGAAAATTCTATAGGAATAAATATTCTGCAGCATTTGATTTAATTGCAATTAACATTTTCAATTTAATATTTAAAATATTTGATATTATTGATTAATTCTCTGAAGCAAACGATATTTTTAATGTTTAGTGATTCAGGAATGGATTAATTGGTGAATTTTGTGTAGTTCTTTAAAAAATAAATGTTTCTAATGTAGCTTCATTTTGAAAGACTATTGATTGTTTATTGACTGACTTTAATTTATTTTAGAAGCCTCACCATTCCTTGATAAATTATATTTACCACAAAATTTAGATGAAAAAGGATAATAATTATCGAATGCTCGACTCTGTAAATCGTCAAGATAACAGTTTCGAAATCGGCGAATTTGTGAGAATTCAGTGCAATGATATGCCTATCTATAACGTTGGAGAGATCACCGCAATTATAGTACCAAATTCTGACGGTATCCAGAATGATGATCTGCACTCTGATGGTTGTCTTATCAGACTGAAGCGGTATTTCTATCCAAGGGAAACAAAGCCCAGAGCACCTCGTCGATTCTTAGAAAACGAAGTTTTCCAAAGTACAGTTTACGAAACAATTTCACTGAATAAGATTGTTGGAAAGTGTTTGGTAATGTACGTCAAAGATTACATGAAGTATTTCTGTAAGGTGAGTCAATGTTTTTATTTCGAAACGATTGATGGATGCTGCATTAAAAATAATTTCGTGTTAGTTTTCGTCATTTTCAAGAAGATTTGCGATGAATTCTTTTATTTATTTTAAAAATTAAGGTATGTTAATTAGGAACATGTATTGGTTTTTATCGTTTGAATAATTTATCACTGATTTTGGATACATTTTTCCGAAAATCTATAAATATTTCAACATATTATTATTAGTAGTAGTAGTATTTTTCACAAATAATGAACAGTAGAAAAATTATTTTTTAAAAATTATGATTCATTGATTAAATTCAATTTTAATTTTCAACAGTTTGTACCATTATTTTTTTAATTATAAAGATTTAAATGTTTTTTTAATAATTAGGTATTTTATTGTTTAATCGACTTTCAAATTATATTTTAGTTTTTTTTAATATCTCTTTAACCAGTTTTCGTATTAAATTTAAATTGATTAATATTATAAATGTCACAAAATCTTTCAAAATTTATGCAGATCTTATTTAAAATAGATATTCACAATTTTTGTTCGATTTATTAAAATTAAATAATTTCTGTCAAATAAATTTCTGCAAAAAAACATTCTAAAATGAATTACGGTTATATTTACAGTTGACTTTTTCTTTATTTTCGCATAGAAATTTAAAGACTCCGACATTTACGTTTGCGAATCGAAATATTCTACCAATGACTATCAGTTCAAAAAGCTAAAAGTAAGAAATTTTTACAGCTCGGTAGGCGGCCTTGATTAAGATTTTTAGAATTTACAATACAAAACCAACATTAAAGATCGCTTTGCTTCACGAGAGGAACCTTTGGTTCTTAATCGATCTTTTCTCAATTGTCCACCAAATATTGTCAGAATTGAGAAAACAGATTTTCTTTTCACTTTAGAAAACTCAAAAGAAGTGAATACATTTTTCATTTCAAAATAATATTTCAATAATTGATTCTGGAACTTAGAATGTTTTGCAAGAAGATCGAACGGGAATCGACTGCTGTGTATATTATGATCAATATGTTTGTGACAATGGTTTCAATGTTAAAGTTGGTGAGTCGATTGGATTGTACTTTCTGCCAATGCTTAAAACCGCTGATTATCAGGTGATTACGTCTATGTCAAAGATTCGACAAACAACGTCCAAATCGTTCGGATCGATCAATTGTGGAAAAATATGATGTGAGAATAATTTTTTATCTCTTGCATTTTAAAATGTAAACATTACAATGATATTGAAAATTCAAGTTTTTTATCGATTACCTAATTTGTGATACATACCATTCCTTGGGAAATTTTTCTACGGATATAATGGTTAGATAATCGATGCTTGAATGTATTTCGTGAAAATATATTCTGTTTTCATTGATCTATTTCGGTATCGTCAGACCTTGTTTTAATGAATTGATTGTGAGTTCTCTCAATTTTGTTTCGAACTCAGTCAAATAGAAGTATGAAATATGGAATGGAATAATGGCTCAGTTTTACGAAGTGCGAATGAGATCGGCTCCTGATCAGTTTTTGCATTTAATTATCTATAACAATGTTCCTTCACAATAAAAGTAATCAATGTCAATATATCATATTGATTGGTTGTTATAATGTTAATATTTATGAAGTCTTAAAATTTCTTAAACTTTCAGAGCACAATTAACACACCTTTAATTGTCATAATTTTCTTGTAATAATGTTTTGTTTTATTTATTTTACTACAGGAATAGAGATTTTTAAGATGTTTTTGAAGGAAATTAATTTTTTTTCTTTCACCTTAGACAAAATATCGTGTATTTTTCGGGTCCTTGGTTTATCCACGCCATGAATGTGGAACACATGCCAACCAAGGTATTTTATCGCAAAGAAGTGTTTCTCAGTTCTCTCGACGGAGCAAAACATTTGTTAACGTCAATAATAGGAAAATGCGTGATTTTATCTTTCTCTGATTATTGCAAATGTATGGAAAATTTTCGTCGATTTTATGATTTTTAAAAATCTTATTTTCAGATCGACCTACTGAATATCTCGAGGAAAATATGTACATTTGTGAATTCAAATATTTCGCAGAAGACAAAGTTGCCAGGAAATTAAAAAAAGGTCTTAAGGTACACTTAATAATCACCGTGTCTGTTTTAAAAGTTTGATTTCGAAAAAAAATTTTCATCACAGAAAGCTCAACTTTCAACGAAAGCCTTGGATGATGAAATCTACTTTTTCAAGAGAGAGCTGGTTCCCATTAGAGTAATAAATGAAATTGTTTGAGTTTTGGTTTTATTGTTAAAATTTTGTGATTAGGAGGCGTCACCTTTGTTGAATAAATGTTCAACTGAACTCATTCGACAGGAGTATATTACTCGAATGAACTGCTTGTCTCAGCTTCCTTTAGCGACAGCAACCAATCCAACTCCGTCTGTAATGAGCGATGATACACAGTGTAACGTATCCGTCTCTTCTTCAGGAAATCGCAGAAGTGGAAGAAGGTCTGGGAAAAAGGTTGGTTGAGTCAATTTGTTTATTTTTCAAAATTTCCAGCGATACATTATTTTAGAAATAGATCTGTCATTTATATAACATTTGCATTATTGTACTAAATTAACTGAAAGTAATGTATTTTTTATCATTTCTTTAAAAAATTAATGTAATTTAACCATGAAGTAATAGTCAAAATAAACTTCCTCAATTTTATTATCACTTTTAAAGTTTTGCAATACTAAGAATTTAGTTTTTAAGCGAAATGTGGCCATTCAATCTTTTTAATTTTTGCTCTTTCAAAGTTAATTGAATTCTGCTTCTATTGATTTTTTTGGAATCTTTTTCTGTTTTTTCCAGTGAACAGGCAGGAAAAATCTGGAATTTATTTACCAAATTGAAAATTTTAAGCACTATAATCGGAGATTTATAGTTTTTATAAAATCGACATTACTTAAGTTTGTATTTATATATTGATCAATTTAATCGTTAATCAGTACTAATTTTTATTCGAAGTATGAGAATAATGTGCATATCTATATATCAATTTTCTTTAAAATATTATCGATAATTGTTAATAATTCGAAAAAAAAATCATTTCAGAGAAAGTGTAAAGTTCTTTATATAACAAATATTTTATAAAACTACTGTCATTTTCATGTCTTTTTCGATTGGTTTTTATAAAAGTCTATTTAGGAATCTCTTTTATATAATAATGAAATTGAAAAACAACGTTTATTTCTTTTATATTGATTGAATCAAAACATAAAAAGATAAATACAAAAAAGTATCGATTAATTTCTGAAGAATAATTAGTGTAAGATGACGTTTAACGATTTAAAATTATGATAGATTAAATTGAGAAAGCCACCTTCGGGTTACGTGGTGTATGCTGGAGAAGTCAGAAAGAAATTGATGCTAGAACGACCGGACACGACTTTTGGCGATTTGAGTAAAGAGGTTGGAGAAATGGTAGGAGTTTTGTTAACAGGTCTAAAATCATCGATTTTCTGTTTTAGTGGCGAAATATGCCTCAAGTAGACAAAGATGTTTACGAACGAAAAGCACTGGAGATTAAATATGCAATGCAAAAGGAAAACGACATGAAAAAGGATATGAACATGGAAAACAAAAATAATTTAACGCAACAGCAGCAACAGCAACAACAAAACGTTAGCCAGCAACAACAGATATATGTCAGTGGTTCTCCTCAAAATCAAAGGAGTTTTATCCAAATCCCTCAAACTGGACAATCACTGGTTCCGAGCGTGGCCAATCAAAATCAAAGCGCTCCCATCCATTACTTCCAGGCATCAAACGGTCAGGTTCTCCAATTCATTTCCTCTCCGAATGTCCAACAGGCTGGTGGTAGTGCAAATGCCATTCAATTCACGACCAGTTCCGGTTCCGATCAACAACTGCAAATGATTCAGCAGCAACCTAATCAACCTACACAACAAGTAATTATTGACTAGTGTTATTATTATTCTTGATTGATTGAAATTGATTATATTCATTTTGAAAATTTTTTTAATTTTAGGTGATATATCAAATATCTCAAAATCAAAATGGTCAACAAATAATTAATAATCAAGCCCAGTTTCAAAATACTCAATATCTCATGTCTCAAAACAAAGTTACTCCTTTCCCGTCTCCACAATTAGCAAATTCCTCTCAAGTTCAAATGCAACCAAACATGTCCGGGCTGCCTCAGATGCACCAGATGGCTCAGAACCAAGCCTTTCCTCCAAATTTCAATCCTAATTCCATCAATCCAACAAGCATCAATGTCCAATCGGCACATTATAATTTTACTCAAAGTATTACTGGTCTATTTTCATCATTGTGTGATAATCTGTGATTTTTAATAGCTCCTCAACCCGTTCCAGAAGTTAGTCAAGTGCCCGCAAACTTCGTTTCAGTACCACCGCGCAGTGCTCGCGTTTTCCATTCAGAAATATATCAAAAGTAAAGACGGGAGAATGCTTTCTTTCCTATTTTGTATCAGGCAAATCCACTTCGCTTTTTCATTTTTTTAGATATATCGATAAATTGCGCAAGAACTCTGCGTACATAAGCGATTGGAAGCAACAGCTTGAGTTTTCCAAAGAGGCCATACTGAGTGCTCAGGGTGGCAACAAGCAAGCCTACATTAATAAATTGTGTCAGGAGGTCGCTCCCCAATTTTTGGACCCAAAATTGTTGGTCGATGGTGGCAAGGACAAGAAGAAATTGACTCAAGATGCAATTGTGGACAGCCTGTTCAAACTTCGAGACCATATGCTACATGATGCCATGAATATCAGAACCAAAATTCTTGGACTCGAGGAATTATGAAAGAATCGTGGATGTGTTTTTAATATTTTGAATTTGCATTTTTAAAATATATTCATACTTGTTTTGTTGTATGAGTTTCGCGTTGTAATTACTTTTGGATATGTTTAAAACAATTGGAGATTCGGTCCAGTTTTTTGTTACAAAAAAACTTTATTCTCAAGAGGAATTCATAGAATAAAAGCACCTATTTTGAATTATGATAGGATCGTTTAAAAAATGTAATCACCTTTTACATCATTTGGAAGTATTAATAACTTTGATTTCTATTGTGCAATTGTTTCCTGAAAAATTTTACAATGAAATTAATTGAAATTTGACTTTTTAACTTACAACTTTTCAAATAAGAAAAAGAAATGTTAAATTTAAATACTAATAAAGCACATAATCTTGTGTTTTTATTAACAAATATTAAAGAATTAATTTTGAATCTAAACTAAATTTAAGAACAAATGGGAAATAAGAAACCAATTATAAACTGAAAAAAGATATGCAAACTGATCACAGGGAAGGGTATTTATGTTTGCTGTGATGCCCTTGGGTCATTTAAAGCAATTCGTTTAGAGTTCTGTGATTTTATAGTTTTTTATTTTCTATATTTTTAACTCAGCTTTTTATATATTGAAGACCTGTCAAATTTGGAATTGGAAGGGACCACAAAAGTTTGTTTTTCTTGCTTAGTTTTATTTAACAGGTAACGTAGATTTTCATTTTTTATCACATTGATTTCTAAATCAAGACTTCGAATAGCATTTTCAACGAAATTTGTTTGCTATTTTTAAAACTTTCCTTTCAGCTATTGGATGCACTGAAATTGCTTTTCTTCATTGCTCCAACAAATTGTAAAGCTTTCTCTTATAAGATCATTTATTAATATTTTTCGCATGACAAAATCAACTTCATTTAATTCTTCATGAAATACTTTTCGTATTTTTTCTTTGACATTTAAATTCTTCTAAATACCATTAATTGTTGCATCCTTCTGTTTAATGCTGTCATATATTTGATTTTGCCGCATTTCAAAAATTTCGCAACTTCACTAACCTTATGTTTCTCACCATATTTATTGCTTCACTCTTGTGCTTTAATGATAAATTGTTTATTTTTCTAAAAGAAATACAGTCAACTCTAAAATTTAGAAGATGGTAAAGTGCAGATTTGACAAAAATATTACATAATATATAAATTCTGAAAATTTCATTCAAAATATATCCATCTTTTTTCCAAAAATTATAAATTTTTGAAGATATTGATGTAATATTTAATCATTAAATATTAGATCAATATCTTCAACAATTTTAATGTATAAAATCGTATCATTACTTTTGAAATGACCCAATAATTATAATTTAGGGTTTTTGCACAATAGTATGCATTTCTATTTTAAAATTTTAAAAGATGAAAATAAAGAAAGGTTGCTTTTATTTATAAATCCGACTCTAAATGATGTGAAGGTAGTGTACAAATCACAATGAAAATAAGTAATAAAGAAGATTCTTTTTATAAATTATATTTGTTTATAACACTACAAAATTTTTGATAAAATGACAATTCAAATTATTTATTTGTGATCAAAATGATAATTGAGTTTCTTTATAAAATAATTCAGTTTATTCTGGGAAAAAAGCAGATGCCCTACATTAAAAATAACTATTCGGATGACTAGTTCATGAGATCATAATTTTCGGAAAAGAAGAAGCAGAAGCTGGAATTGATACTCACATTCTTTGTAATTGAATTAATTAGGATCATTAAATAAAATAATTCACATACGTTTTGTATTTGTTTTAAAAATATTATTCTATCTTTGATAACTCGATAATTTTTCAAGGTCACTTTTTAGTTATGATAAACTAGAAAGTTATCTTTATTTATCATAATTTTTACTATTTACCCTCTCGCGCTGGGGCCATCTTATTGTTACTTAATTTCATTTAACTAGCGTAATTTGTTAATGACTTAATCTCAGTGTCATAAACTTTCTTCTACGCAGATATATCATTAATTTTATTATTTAAAAATTTTATTTCGTTATTTTTATTATATATTTATTTATATAATATTTACATATAATTTATTATTGTTTTGTATAAGTTTATTTTTATTTTTTGAAAGATTCTGTCACCTTACTTGTGGTAAAAATGTTTTTGTTTTCTTTTTTTTAATTGATTGTTTTAAGTGTTCTTGAAACTTTATGTCGCCTGCTTATAACGGTTGTTCTCTTGAAATTTGTAATGATGTTATAGCTGCTATAAAAGTTAAATAGTTAATTTAAAAATTTAAGTCAAGTCAAAACTCAAAAGAAGAATTAAATACTGTTTGAAAAAGTTATATTTCACTGCTGTACGTGCCATGATGAGAGATGTGAGAGTTAAGTTGAGAAAGGCTAGAACCAATGGACCTGACTCTTTGTTTCATTGATATTTTCTAATTCTCTGATGCCTGCTGTTTAATTTGTGTTGAAATAAATTTTGTAACTCGATTACTTAACTTTTATACCAGGTATAACATCATTCCAAATTTCAAATGAACACCCGTTAGTAAGTATTTCTTTTCTGCCGCTATTTATTTATTTTCCAATGTGGATTCTTTTAGTTTTGAAAATTACCACATTATGAAAAAGTAATTTTATTTTTTTATTTATTTTAGATAAATTATGCCTTTCTCAACTCTGACTTTTACCTGTTCACTATACTCTTCCTGCTCAGCTGTCGTCAATTATACTCTTTTTTCTTTAAAAATATAATTTTTTTTAATTCCTGTATTTTCTTTTACAATTATTTTAATTTAATTATCTTATATTTTTAAAAAATCTAATTAATTTTACTAAATAATGTAAATGTAAATCGATATCATTTCACATAAAATGCTAAACTAAAATTTAAACAAAGTAATTATTATTATAATAAATCATAATTAAATGATAGCTGGTTTCATGACTTGCCAAAATCAAATGTAATTAAATAAATTAAATCACAATGGCAAAATTTTTTGACTTTTGATAATTGGATTTGAAACTTTGATGACTGAATTATAATTTTTTTATAATTGGGATTTAAAACTAATTTATAGATAATTGAAATTTGAAAATGATTCCATTTTTCTTTTTGACACAAACTCCCACATTATTTTTTTTTATTTATTAGTATTATTAGTATATTTATTATTATTATTATTAAATTATTAAAAATCCAAGTTGATTATTTTTAATCTTTTTTAATTTCAGAAATATTTTTTCAGAAATAATACTAATATAAAAAATAATTTTCAAAGATCAAACCAAAATAAATCGTAACATTAAATATTTAATTCCGAAAAATATTCGATTCAATATGAATAATAAAATTCATAAAATAATAATTTCCAATATTTTATATATGAAATGAAAATATTTTACTCAAAACAAATAATTTTCATTAATATTTTCATTAATATCTTCTATTAATGAAGACTGATTTCCGCAACTGGTTCCGGGCGACATTTGACCAATAATAGTTTTTGTGGAAAAGTTTTCATTGATTTTCGTAGCGTTTACGATCTGAGGTCTTTGTTTGCTGATCACCAGTGGAGGAGGGAAATACTTGGTCAAAAATTCCTGCTTACTATAGGTAATTTCTTCTACTGAATCAAGACTGTTGAGTTGCGATGAAATATTTTTATAACTTAAGCCGGTATTTGTGGATTTTTGTGAATCTGTCCGATTACCATCACTTAAGATCTTCACTTTAACTGAGGGGTCTGTCTTCCCTAATTTGTATTTCAGTGATAAGATCGGCACCTCTTCTGACTTATAATGTCTGGACAATTGTAATTCACATCTTTTATTCGGATGATTCCAGGACTGAATGGTTTGAGAGTTACATATCAAATAATCGGGCTTGGATATGGATTTTTTCCTGTAACCTTGTTTATTTGGTCCTAATGGATAGAAAATGGTGGATAATTTATTCATTTTCTTGTAAATATTCATTTTGAGCAAATTGTTTTGTTGCACGTTTTCTAATATAATCGTTTTACAAATGATAATATATTCTTCGTTAATCGGTCCGACTTTACAGCAAGGTAAACTGAAGAAATCAGCAATTGTATTGTTTGATGTCTGGAGGAACCAAATGATTAAATTTGATTCAATTAAAATGACAAGTAATAGATGGGACAGTTTGTTTTTCAGATGTTGACGTTCTCTTTTCTTCGTTTCTGTCAGCCACGAGATTAGAAGCCCAAGACAAATTGTTCTATCGAGAAGTAGGCAGCCAATTTTTGGAAAGTTCGGTAATTTTTCAAGGTCCGCTTGGTAAAGCTTTTGAGACTCCATCTCGTCCCTCAGATAAAATAATTCTTCACAAAACTTTTTGTGGTCTTCCTGTAATAGCATCTGTCCGTTCTGAGCATGTTTTATTACACGGTTTACATATCGAAAAAATCCTTTGGCTTGAATTACCTCTAGTATGGAGAGATATTTAGAAGAGACTTCATAGCTACCTGTTTGTACGGCAAGTTTTAGAATGACACGGAATAAAGAGGAAAGTCGAACTTTTTCAACTGTTTTATGATCCTGGTAATTAAGAATAGAATTCATTTCATAAGAAATTATTTGGAAATTATTTATTTTTCGTTTATCCACAATTATTTTGAAATACTTCCCAATATCCAGTCCTGGACGTTCATGAAGTATGTCAAATGCCAAGTGCAATCCGTCCTGGTAAACATGTGTTTTACATGAGTTGGTAGATTGAATATGATCAACGTGAAAGAAACGGATTTTGGGATCCAAATTCGATTCCATCATTATAGAAATACCTTTCATGAAATTTCGTCTAACAGCCAGAGCTAAGATGTTAATAGTCGAAAAGTCAGTTAGATATCTATCTTTTCCTTTACTCCACCATTTTTGTACAAAACAAGGATCGGAGAAACTGTTGACCTTCATTCTGAGTATTGTTCGCAGGGCCGACTCATTTCTCATATAAATTGCCATACCCAATGGGTTAAGATAAAGAGAAGCTAAAGGATGAATAGCCGGAGTGTTTAGTGTCACAACTTCCTTATTTAATACATTGTTATGCAGTGGATTATCCGGAATTTCAAAGTAACTGACCAGCATTTTCATCTTAGAATCTTTGCATAATTCCAATCGCTTTAGGCCGATATTTGACGAAAGAGATGCCAAAATCCATTTTGTATTGTAATGATCGAAACTATAAAAGTCATTTAGAAGGCATCGGTAGATGTCATCAGATGTTTTTGATTCGGAGTACTTCTCTTTCAACTGACTGATTGAAATAGAATTATCAGAAAGAGTATTCGAGCTGTATAAAACCTCGTCTTTTGTCATTGAAATGTTAAATTTAAATATTATGAGTTCGATTGTTATAATTGATTAATTTTATGATTAAAATAAATTAATATTTGACAACAAGCAATCCAGAAATACACAAATATTAAAATATAAATAAAAGTTTATTGTGTAAAGGAATGATTGTTTCGGAAAGATTGATTATTAATTTCAAATTAATTCTGATAGGAGTGAAGTTCCAATTTTTAATAAATAAATTTAACTTATTGTACACCTTTTAAAAGTATTTTAAAGATAGAGAATCCAAAATAGTCAGGAGAGGAGTAAAATGGATCTAAAATTGAAAGGTACATAATATGGTTTTTAAATATAATTAAATTGGAAAGGTACCATATTCAATAGCATATTTCCCTGTCAAACGGAGTTGAATATGTTGAACAAGGAAAGAACAGATAAAGTGATATTTTATAGAAAGAATTATAAATGCTTATTTCGAAGACCTAGTTTGGATGAAAATCTATTATTATTATTATTATTATTATTATTATTATTATTATTATTATTATTATTATTATTATTATTATTATTAT
>JBBMKC010228313.1:0-33157 GCA_037834085.1 Bipalium vagum | reverse complement strand
TATTATTATTATTATTATTATTATTATTATTATTATTATTATTATTATTATTATTATTATTATTATTATTTGATAATAATCTGAATAACTACAGATTTTATTTCTTAATTTTAGATTTTCAAATTTTTTTGTTTATAATAAAATTCACGAATATTTCGCAATTTATTAAATATTTTTTAGTTAAAACTATTTGTCTATAAAAGTTTTCATTTTCATCATGTCTTTCTATGTTTCTTAAAAAGTCAAATTAATTATTAGAAAAAACAAATGTTATGGATGATTAAGTAGCCATTATGAGTACACAAATTTAAAATATTAAGTCTTTAACAACGATTCAAATATTAAATTAAATAAAAGATTAAAAAAAATTTAAAAAAAAATAAAAATACTAAAAATAATTGATAATACAAACCCTAGATATTATTAGTAATACTTAAAAGAAACCTAATAGAAAGAATTTGACAAAAACATTTAACATTAAGTTTTATTAAGCTTTTACGCGTCAGTTGCATTAATAAAATTGATAATAATAAAGATTACTCATACTAATTAACCAGGAAAACTTACCGAGCTTGATATGGGTAATAATTGTCCTTATGACTACTGCTGGTAAAAGCGTCATTAGGCAATTCATTTATAAGATTATTGATCTCCTTGCATCTATGGGACCACACTAAAGTAAAATAAAAACGATAAAGACAAGCAACATTGAAACTGTACATGTGTTATTAATCATAGTGCAATAAATATATGTATATTCAATTATAATATTAACATGTTCATTTTGTTTTTAATGTAAAAGTGAAGTTTGACGATTTTTTCATGATTAATTCTCAAACCATTCTTCTCAAATGACGCTCGCAGTTATTAAATAAATGAAATCATAATCCATCACTAAACTCAATTCGTATTTCTGTTGTCATATAAAGTTCTGAAATGTAAGTACGGTCAAATGGGTAGAAACAATAAAAATAGATCTAATCCTCTTAGCCATCATCAGCTAAAGCAAATATTTTAATTACGTAAATTAAATTAATCGATAAAACTTATTTTTTTCAATATTGAAAATAAAAAAATTGATTTATTTTAGTTATAAAATTATTTTATTTGACGAGAAAAGTTAAATACCACAATACTTTTTCGACTAAGTAAAGGTTTAAAATATGAGGAAAACAGATAATATTTTATCAATCTGTTGTTTTGTTTATTTACAATCATGAAAAAATTAATGATTTTCTCAGAAAAATGATAGAGGTTCATTAAAACAAAACTTAAAATCAATTTACAGATGTCAATTAACAACAATATATAAAGGTTATTTCCTTTTCTATCACTAATGGATTAAAAATCATAATTCACAATGGAGTCCATGCATTTTATCAGTTTCAATAGTTGTAGAACGGTTTTTCAAAGATCTTACACAAATATTTGTTATATTAAAAATTTTTACGATAATTATAAAAGAAAATTAAATAAGTATAAAATAAAAATGATTAAAATACCATATAAGCTATAAATAATACAAAATTGGGGAAATACGAACGATATTTGTGTATGGAATTATTTAAAATATTTTTTCTTTGTATGATATATTTATATTATATTTGTCAATTCACAAGGATCGTTACTGATACTATCAAGATATTGTAAAGTCCTTTTCTTAAAATTGATATAACGTTCTATGATTTCCGATTTTACTCGTTATATATATTCATATTATTGGATCGTACATACTTTGTGAAACTTGGAAAATATGGAATGAAATTTAATTCTGTGATAATTTTCTTCAAAAATATCGATTACGTCAGAAATTTAATATTTTGAGTTACATCGGCTATAAAATTTCTAACTAGATTTTTTTATTTCTTTAACAATTTTTTTCTGAATTAAAATTAATTAACATGACTGTTCAAGAATATATTGGATTGGAAACCAAGTTCGATCCGCTAAACATTTATTAGAAGAAATACTACACAACACAAGAAAAGTTTATGTAAGGTAAATAATGTTAATGATAATAATAACAATAATGAATATATTAAGTTATCGTGTGGAGGCTTCTTCTCAAAATTCAAATTTTAATAATGTTATTCATTGAAGAAAGAGTAAAAAATTATTTTACTGGTAGCTAAGATGGAATCAGTTACATTAGTCACACGGTATTTAAAACATTGAAAATGGAAAAAGATGAATACAACAATGAGGAAGATACGTATTGATGTGAAAAAGTATATAGAAAGAAAGAGAAGAAACAATTATATTAGTAGCAAAATATAATTCATTTTTCGATATAGCTTCTTAAGATCTCAATAAGATATTGCCAACGAATAGAAATAATTTTTAAAAAAATATGAACAATTTTCAAAGAATTCTTCAGCGCTAAGATCCAATTCATCTTTTTTCAAATCTTTAGCCTTTTAGACGTGTGAGAATAGAAGTCACTAGGGAATAAGTCGGTAATGTAGAAAAGATGTTAAAGCAGTATCAAGCAGAATTCAAAGAGATCGGGAGTATTTGATTTTTTCAAGTCTGGGAAACCATCAATTGAACAATAAAAATATGTGAAATAATTTAGATTTATGAAGAAGCAACCGAGACATCAATAAAACTGAAAGCAGAATGCAGTATTAAAGCCATAAAAATTGTAGCAAGAAAAGATCTTCAACTTAAATCCATACAACATTCAAATTATTCATAAGTTACATGACGAAGACTATGGTAAAAGAATTGCAATATGCGAAGGAAATGAAATAATTCATGAAACAGACAATCATCAATCTTTTCTTCAAAACTTTGTTTTCACTTATGAAGGAACCTTTTCTTAAACAGATATGACAACCAACAAAATATATCCAAGACCTAAAAGGTGGAAATTTGCCAAAATGTTATTCACGACTTTTATAAAAGCTTACACGTGTATTAAAGTTTACGATCATTCTCTAAAAAATATTAAATTTTAATAAACAAATGTTACTGTGTCAAAAGTTTTCAGTGTCATGTTCAATATATTGTATCGTATTTCATTTTAAAATCGGATATTTACTTTACACACACCCTGCATTATAAGCCATCTCAATGAATGTTTTACAATTTAATTTATTTGGATATATTTTTAAATTTTACACAGAAAAAATAAAGAACATTTATTACAATTGAAGAGATATGACGAGTAGAGAGAAAATAATAGGAGACAAAAACTTGTGATGAAAAAAATACTAAAATGATTCAAACGAAATGCTATCTTCTTTACTATGAGAATTTCTTTTCATTTTAAGCAGTTAGTTTATTGTTGAATACGAAAATTTACCAGAGAAGTGCATAAATTATTCATTATGTATTCATAAGGTGGTATAAGAATCACACAATTCAGAATACTTTTAATAATAATTTTATTAGTATTAATGCCAACTATTTTTCAAATTTTCACATTTAGGAAAATGATATAATTCAAAGGAAAAATATTATTGTTTTCTGACAGAGTCCTATAGTTTTCACGCTGTTAATAACAGATGAATTTCCATCTTCTTATAATTTAATCTTTCTTAAAAATCTATAATAATATAACTAAAATAAATTCCTAGAAATATAAAATATGATTCAGTCGCGTTTAAACAAAATTATTATACAAAAATTAGACTGATGCGAAATTCTAGACTTAATTTACCAAAAAACAAGATTTCTAATAGTCAATTTCGTAATACCCAGAAATTATTAAAAGTAATGTTTAACGAAAATATAAATATGAACTTCAGCTAATTATAATAAAAAATGTTTACTTACAAATTATATAGTGAACTTCTTTTAACCCATATTCACTTTTCGAGAAAAATTATGTTCACATTGCAAAAGAAAAAAATCCTAATTCTTCATTAATACTGCAGATATAAGTCATTTAAACATTAATCTCTTTTAACATACTTTTGTTCTCAAATGAGATTAATTTCCAATTTCTCATTTTTAATACATAATTTGCAAATTATGAAATTATATTTTTGACTTATTTCAAATACGTAAAAAGTAAAACGTAATAAACGTTTTTAAAATGAATACAAACAGGGCTCGTTATAGGCATTGGTTTGCTTAGATAATAATTTCATATTGACTTTAGGAAAAAATATCAATAAAATACTTTTGTCGATAATAACTGTTTATACACATGTATAAGAAAAGACAGTTATCTGTTGAGTTATATTATTTTCAATGAATTCCAAAAGGGTTTTTTCAACTTTCGAGTTATGTTAAGACGAACATTATCAAGTCATAAATTCAACTCTTTTGTGTGTTTTAAAAAATAGTACATTATTTTTTACAGTGTTTTTGAATTAGTTTTGATTTAAATATAAAATAAACTGAATTGATTAATTTAATAATGGTATATTTAATCATATAATCAATTATTAATTAATAAAAAAGTAATCTATCAATAGGATATCAATTAATTAATATTTTGATTTCTTTACATTTACATTTTTAAACCGAAATGTTGATGGGTAAAATTTATATTTTTAAAATGTGAATTAATTTACCGTAGATACTCGAATATAAGTCGAGGTTTTTTTCTATAAAATTTGATGAAAAAAATGGGGTCGGCTTATATAAGAGCAGTTTTAACCAATGTAATGGATGTATTTATGCAATGTATCACGTTGTGTTCATACCGTAGATACTCGAATATAATTCGAGGTTATTTTCTATAAAATACGGTAATATTAAAATTAAACAATAACAATTCTGAAATGGTCTTTTAAAAGTGAACATACACTATCATTTAGATTTGGTAACGTGTGTGAAAATAAATATTTAATTAAATAGGTATTCATTAAACATAACATGAATTATTACTGTTCTATTCAATAATTTTAGGTTAAAAAATAGAGAGCTAAACATAGACTCATTGGTAGGCTGGAAGAGTGATTCTGACAACATAAGGCAAATATTTTCATTTCAAATGGTCAAACTTCAATTAACGTTAACACAGTGAAGAAATGCTTTTAAATTATTATTGATAATTGATATGAATTTTTTAAAAAATATTATTGAAAAAATTCATTTTTGCGTAAATATTTCATGAACACAATACTTTAAAGATCAACCCTTTTTTAAAGAATTGTAGTTCTAAATTAAGTCACTTTATTGATTATTATTGTTAGGTTTATATAATAAAACAAAAATTATAATTTACTAATTTTCACTTAATAAAAATCTGATTAAGTACGTTCGTCAAGTTTTTACCATTTAATCATGGCTTTAAAGTAAATTAGTATTATAGTGACTCTTTTCAAGATTATATATATATATAGAATTTCATTAACATTTCTTAGAAATTCATAAATATAAAATACATATTTTAACCTAAGACAACATAGTTAACTTATTATTAAAGACTTTTTCTAACATTTCAAAAAAAACAATTTATTATGAGAAGAAAATATGTGGACGGAAATATCAATATTAAAGTAATCACGCAACCTCTGGTCAGATCTGCAGTTGATTATTCATTAAAAATGAGAATGTACAGATCATACAGATTCCAAATTTTATTATGCACAACATGATCCAATTAATATTTATTTCGGTGAATTAAAGTGAAGAGGAATTTTAATTCTTTAAGAAAATATTTTCTTGAAATATGATATACTTTTATAATTGATATCATATTTAAAGATTCCAGTCTGATCTTTGAATGTAAATTATTTATTATCATTATTATACAATGTTATTGTTATTATGATTACTATCTATCATTCAATATTGTTATTAATTATTATTTTATTATTAATTATTTTACTCGATATTTAATCAATATATAAGAAAAATATTAATTATTTTCTGTTTTGGTTGAATAATTTTCTGCATTTCCCCTCTCATTCCACTTGGTTAATTTTGAATAGTCTAAGTCTGTGTAATATCATTTTTCTTTGTGATGAGCCATTAAATGATAGTGGAAACTCTTCAGAGGATGGTATATTATAATGATGACAATTAACGAAAAAAAATTCCATCAAAAATAGATGCGAATTACGAATATTATTGATTAAATAATTTACTGATACCGAGAATAATTAATTAAAGAATAAAACGAAAAAATATCAAAATATGAAGAAAAAATGTTATGCAATTCTGAAAAAGAATTATAATGCAAAGTTGGTCAAGTAAAAAAATTTGCTTAACCTTAAAATTTATAAGCATTAGTTATTAATTTTGATATTATTATGTTATTTTTTACATTTTCAAGGAAAATAACATAATTAATATTATATTAAATATTATTTTCTGTTCTTTGAATACCGTAAATTATGAATCATTTAGATATCATAGGAAAATAATTTTTAATGAAACAAAAATGATGAATATTTAATTTAAAGTGATTTCTCTTACATTTGACCCTCAATATTTAAAATGGAAATAAAATCAGATTTAATCGCTAATGGAAAATAAACAAGATTTCTAAAAAAGTAGATTTTTTAAAAAACGTATACAAAAGAAAAAAATGACGAAAGGTTGATTATTATTTTACATTAAAATCTAATTAGGCAATTAATAATTTTAAAAATTACTTGGAAGATATTTCATCATTTCACCATAATTATTTAAAACATTTAAAATATAAAAATGTATGTTTAATAAATATCTTTCATCAATTATAGAATAAAATGATTTAAAATTAAAATTCATCTCATATGTAAAGTTTTATTGCAAAAATAATTATCAAAATCATTAAAATTGTTATAACATTATGTTACAATTATAATTATCATTCATAAATTAAAAAATAATTCGAATTTTTAGAAATTCAAAAAATGGTAAATTTATCTTTTTAATATATAAATGATTTTTATAAAGAAAATTATCATTGTTTATGAAAGATCCATTAAAAATAATTTTCAAACCCAATTATATATATATATATATATATATATATATAAATTATAAAAATAATTATTAATTATAAATTATAAAAAAAATTAATAAATCCAATTTTAAAAGAATGAATTTGAAAAATTTATTATTAATTTAATTATTAAAATAATAATTTAATTATCGATTTTAAAATTTTTAAAATTGATCTAAACCTTTAATTTTCAAAAATTTTAAAAGATTATTGGAATTTTATTAAAGTATTTTTCGTTAATAGATTGAATTTCAATGTTTACATTTATACAAGACGTTATATTTTATTTAATATATAACTAAATTTCAATTGCCTAATATTACCGTTTTTCTTAATTTTCTTAAATTTCTGTAATATTACACGTTTATAATTTTTAATTTCATAAAATTTTTAAAAATATTTTATTAATTTGGAAATTTAAGCCTTCTGGTAAATTATATTTTACAATACACAATTTTGATTTTACCATGACTTAATGGAATTGTAACATCAAAAAAGATCAATTGTAAAACAAAAAAAGATCAAAAGTAAAATCTAAATAATACACCAGTCTTATTTCACTTGCCTTAGTTGTATAAAAGAAATAGTTCATATTAATTTTTACAATTTTTTTCAGAAAATAATAATGAAAAATTACAAAAACAGAATTATATATCATTTTTATCAATAATGAACTAGATATTAATATTCTTAATTAATAATCAATTATACATCATACTTTTCTAAGACGAAAATTAAAAAGGTTTATATAATGACTCTAACAAGTTTCTTGATCAAATAAAAGTATTCGTAACAAAAGTATTTATATATAATTTAAATTAATCATTGACATCGTCTAGACATATAACATCCGCTAGCAAAGCTTATCAATATAACAAATAGATTTATTTCAAAACCCACATTCCTCAAAGGTTGAGAATAACCCTGGAAAAATATTTAATTACATTTCCCATATGAGATGCTTTGTTAATTTTATATTAGAATATTAAATAAACCAGATGAATAAAATTGAAATTTGATAATAAAAATTAACGATAACATGTTAACGATTAGAATTAATATTAAAACACTAAATATTAAAATTTCTTTAAAATCATTTACTTCATTTAAATTTCTTAGAAAAACATTTATCTGAAATTAAACTGCAATAGACTTCAAATAAATAAATTATAAAAATAGTGCTTAATCTAAACCATTCAAATACTCATTTTAAGTTAAAATTTATTTAAATGTAATAAAAAGTTTTAATTAAAAATTTAATTATAATTAATTAATATTAATCCTGAAATTATTAATGAAAACCTAATCTTAAATTTTTTAAATTAATAATGTATGAAATAATTTAATAAAAAAATAATTATACTTACCCACACGACAGTAATAAAGGTCCAAAACTAAGATAAAAAACAGTCTCATTTTACTTCATGAAACCGAATTTTTTGCCATGTCAGTTTTAATTATAAATAACTTATTTAAACAATTCTTTGAACAATAATTAAATGCGATTTTCATTAGTTAATTATATCATTTCTGTTCACCATTTGATTGGCTGATAAATTAACTTGTTTTCTCATATGGAAATTACATTATGTCATTAATTCGTGCCGTGTGTCTTGGAGAATCGGAGATTTTCAAGACAATTTTTGATAAATTAATTAACACAGTAAGGTATTATTATGGATGTGAGGAAGGAAATATTTCCAGTGGTCTGTCAGTATGCCGCGATTCTATGAAAGATTATGGGTTATATCATTTATTAATAGTTACAAGCTATATAATTTAATGGTATGACAACATCAATTTCCTGCCCATTATCTGTTAACAAATTTTAATTGTTCGCAAACTTTGGGCAATTTAATTATGGTTTATTTACAAACAAAATTTGATTACTGAATATACATAGATGACTGTTTGTTGCATTTATGACTAATGGAGTGATTGAGTGAACTCAGTTTGTTTTAACAAGTGCTACATTATTTACCAGTTCCTATGAGACTTTAGGAAATGGGGGGATTTATTATTTTTAATTCTATAAATCTAACCCCTTTAAATAAGTGAATGGAAATTATGAGCTGCTTATATAAATTCCTGCAAGAGTTCGATTCCCGAAAATTTAATTAAATAATTATTATTAAACATTATTATTATATTATATTATAATTAAACAGAAGAATAATAAAAGAATAGAAATATTTTTAATTTTGAAATTTATAAAGTACAGATTGTATAACCTTGATTAAAAATATCATCCAAATTTCCATGAAATAAAGACAAAATTTTGAAAAGTCAATTATAATTTTCTATATGCATAATTAACTACTATGATCACATAAGAGTTGCATTTTATAATTAATAATTTAATTACGTTTATTTTAATTTTTAAATTTATAGAATCTCTAAGTTAACTTAACACTAAATTAAATATTTAATTTACGGGCAAAAACCAAAAAAAATTTTTGTACGAAATTTAAATTACTGAACTTAAGTATACCTAATATAAAAAGAAAATGTTACTCCTTACTCAGTAGATTTCTGAATAAACAATCAATTTTTTGTATTACCATATTTAAAAATCTAAGATGAGAAAAGTTTTGAAAGAAACGATTTATTTGATCCATGATTTTAGTGTGATCATAGAATCAATATATACAGTGGTGTTCAAAAGTATAAAGTACCTTATGAAATTTTAATTATCTTATAAGTTTTATTTAATTTGATACATATATAGTCGATTTGAAGACCAATGGATATTTATTTTCAAATAACAAAAATCATATTTGAGTCAAATTAATATTTTGTTGATCCTTCACGGGTAGTAATAAGGGTCTTCAGAAGAAGGCATTAAATTCACATATATTGCACAGAGCTTACCGTTTATTTCAGTACTGAAAACGGACTTTAGTTGCTGACGGTTGGCTGGCTTCCTTCATTTTTCTCATATGTTTTCTAAGGAATTTAAGTCTGGGGAATTTGCAGGCCACTCCAAAGTTATGATGTCATGATTTCTTAATCAATTATTATTTCTTTTGAAACATGACATGGAATCAGATTGGATAATGTTAGTGGACTTTATTGCGATTAAACTAAACAACCAACTAAATTTAATCCATAAGGTAATAACCGTTATCTCTATCCTTTTTTCCATTTTCTTGTAGATTTCTGAAACATTTCTTCCAGAAGTTCGCAAGAAGATCTCGATATATTCTTTATTTTCAATATAATTTTTAAACTGCTTCATATCAATGGAATTCTGAAGGTGATACTTAGTGGGCAGGGCTATATTTCATAGTCGATCTCTTCAAAAATATGTAAAGTTGTCTTCGAGCATGATATTTTTCATAAATGGGCATTTATGATTCAAGACTGCTTCTGGTTTGTATATATATATATATATATATTATATATGCACAATATACATCAACATTAATATTGAAATATTTTGGAAGCACAACAGCAAAATTAATTCGCTAATATCACATTAAATTGAAATTTTGTGGATGGGAATAACTGGTTTAATTTGACTCCCCTGATATTTTCGCAACATGTTTGATTAGAAACTCATTTTTTCATCTATGGTCACAAGAAAATCAAGTCAATAAAAGACGTGTTTCCTTTATAAAAAAAGATTTTCAGGTATTTTGTACGGACTCATTCAAATTAAACAGAACCCATCTTGCTGATTTTTTCCAATTTTATACAAGTTTCGTTCGATGGATTCATGGCTGCTGAATAAGTTCTCAAGTCTTCAGCATGGGATTTGCTTCAATTATTCTCAGGAGAAGTCTATCATCGATGTCTTCGGGTTGATCAGAGTGTGACTTATTCTTTTAGTACATAACCTTTTGATGACAATACAGTAAAATCAACTTTGATAATTAAAACACCAGCAGACATCACCAAGATCCCCTTTTCATGTCTTGCGGAGGAAACACATTCAATTCTGCAGAAGATCACATAGATGCTGTTGGGGATTGAGGAAGAATCTTCACAGTTCACAGCATCTTCTGACTCACTTTTAATTTTAAAAAATTTTGTTTTTCTTTTATTGAGAAATCTTGTTAGACTTACTTTTTCATAAATAGAGTTTCTGAAAGTTCTGTGACTTTTTAAAATATATTAAATCGTACTTAAACCGAGTTGTTAATTAAGTAACTATGTAAACAACGAAATAACATGTTTATTTAAATATAAACTAAGAAAGATGACAATAGGATTTACAATAAATGTTGAAAATTCGCCTCCGTCGCTTAATACAATTCTTAGTTCGTTTAAGAAAAAAGCTAACAATGGTCACGCACTCCTGCACTGTTACTTCGTTCCAGGCACGTTGAAAAGTAAATTTCTAATGACCAATCGACTTTTATTGCATACAGGACATCCTCTTTTCTAAGATTGACCAGACAGAGTAGTTTATCGGATCCAAATCTGGTTAATTTGACGACTAAATGTCTTTTCCTCAAACCCTAGAAATACTTTTTCACAGACGCGGATCGTTGTTTTTGTAGTGTTGAAGTACGAATTGATGTCCATCAAAGTGCCTTTTTGCTCATGGTTGCAAGTTATTTTGAAGAATGATTTCGTGGTAGAATCCAGCATTTATTTTGACCTTTGTGTAGATGAATACAATGACCGTTTTTCCCCATCAAACTCTAGACCATTACTAATGCTGGAAAATGCAATCCGTTGATCATTTCTCAACATTTGGTAATAATTTTTACGGTTGTGTGAACCGTGAAAGTATTTTTATCTGTGAATAGAACATTTTGTATCGACCACACGCAATATCTTGTGAGCAAAAACAGGGTAACAGAGCTTTTCAAAAACCCGCATAGCTCTCATACTTGCTCTATATTTTATAGGAATCTAGATATTTTATATTGGGTCCTTAAGGGATCATTAATTATTCAGTTCAAGCGAATACGTTTTTGAGGGCTGAATAATTAAATACTCCAGATTAGTTATTGACTAATTGAAAAGGGAGATGGTGGACTTGAAAAATGAAGTTAGATACAGAATTGGTTATTCAGATCCAGTGATAATGTTTTTGCTGCATTAAATAATTAAAAGCTCTTGGTTTATCCATTAACTAATGGTAAAGGAGAATACTCATTGATTGGTGAAGAGATTCTGAATTCTAAATAATGGAGTAGCAGAATCTCTAAGCGACACAAGAGAGTCAGTTAAAAATTTTGAAAATTTCTATATCGAATAGTAAAATGCATCCCAGAACATGGTTTTGGAAATCTTATTGAATAATATTCTTATTACAAATAGGACTTAATTTTTCATCTTGAAACCTTGAATCATCACTGAAGACAATGTTTTCCCATATATATCGCCCATTTTAATCTTCTTTTCCTTTGCTTATCATTGATCAACAGCTTGCTAACATATGGATGACTTCTTAATCCATATTTTTTGAGAATTCGGTGAACCCTGCATCTGGACACATGTTGAATGCTATCCATATTAGAAGTAGGTGCTACATTCGTCAACCGCATGTCTCTATTTTTAGGTATAAGCGTAGAAAAAATCTGTGCGATAGTTTTAATAGTTTCGGTGGTCTTCCGATCCATAACCTTCCTTCGGTTTTATATTTATAAACAATTTTTTGAATGTCACGCGGTGACATATCAATATGATACATGTCCGTTATTATTTTCTTTATTGATCAAGTACTATGCTCTTTCATTATCAATTTCACAATTATTATTCTGTGTTTCATCAAGACGTTTCGATTATTCATTATATCTAAAGTTATCTAATATTAAATCCATATAATATAAGTTGTTGAAAATTTTACAAACATTATTTATTTTATTTTAAAATTTACATTACTTAAGAAAATTGATAAAATAAAAAGTGTCGACTTATGCTTTCTACATGGATGTAAACAGATTTTTGATGCGGACTTTATATACAGTACAGTGCAAAAGTCTGCCTTCTGAATATGTAAACATTTTATGTGTATATTTTTTGTTATTTTAAATAAATATTTGCAAAAAGTGCATAGCTATAAGAATAAATCTATAAACACATGTATGTTCAATGGATAATTCATCTTAGAGATGATGATTGGAATCAAACTATTTCTATTGATGAAACGTCCTTGCAATGGTTTCGAAATACCATTCAAAGGTGGTCAAAAAACCTGCGTTGAATTCAAAAGAATTCCAAAAATAGACAGAAGTTTATGCTATTGGGAGGTTTCATCATCAAGGGCCTTGTTGGTGTGCATGCATTTATAAGAACTATGAATGGACAATATTTTGTACAAATTCTTTAGGAATATCTGATTTTAAGTGGAGTAAAAATATTTGCCTTGGGATGGAGATTACAAATGGACAAAGATCCCAAACATAAAAGCCAGGTTACCATAGAATTATTGTCTATTGAAGCAACCAAAATAATAGATTGGCCTTCTAATAGTTCAGATGTTAATCCCATAGAAAATCTCGCAAAAATAAAATACCAACAAATCTTGATGAATTAATAAAGTTCTCATATGAAGACTAAGATTGATATGGACATCTTAAATAAATTATTAAACTTGATAGCGGCAAGATGTTTAGTACTTATTGATTCCAAAGGAGAAAGAATCAATTATTAAATATAATACCTTTGTACCTTTGGGTTTAATATATTGTATATATTTAGTTTTTTATATTTATCTTTAATTCTTCAATAAAAAGTAGAGATAATGAGAGCAAAGACAATTGTACGTATATTTACAATTTGGAGAAAGCGTTTCCTTTTTTGACGAGCAAGCAAAATTTCACTTGTTAATTTACGTCTTTCAATATCTCTCAGCCTGAGTTGATAAGGAACCCACCTTCAGCTTTCCTGTAACTTTCAAATGTCAACTGATAGACGTCCGATCAATATTTAATGAATTCGCAAGTTTTTTTTACTTTGACATGAATTTTCATCAACCAATGGATCAAGATCTTGGTCTTCAAACAGCTTCTTTTGTCCTGGACGTTCTTTATCTTCAAGTTTGAAATCACAATTTCTGATGCGTGCAAATCATCTTTTGCAAGTTGTATTGTCGCAATATACATCCACAAGTATTCTGTGAGTTTCTGCAGCTAATTTATTGGTGTTAAAAAGAAAAAGATTCACTTTGCGAATATGGCTATTATTGTCTATGTATTTTGCCATCTAAAAATATATTAAAAACATACAATCATTATTAAAAAATATAAATCTGTATTATTAAATAATGTTTAAACTAAATAACAACAATTAATTCAGTAAAACAAATACACCATTTTAACACACAAACCTGATATATAGGTACGGGATGTAAAAATTAAATGAAACTAAATAATAATAAAGATTTTTGAAAGTCTCAAAATAAGACTGTTTATAACTCAGATACTCACCAAAAAGTTTTTCTGGAAGTTAAATATTGTATATTAATGTTCTCCTTAAAAAATTCCAGTTAAGAGCAACTGGTACTGATCCTCTCTGGAACTTTTACTCCTGAACACTAATATTACCAAATGAGTATGAACCCATTACACAAACATTATCTGAAGACCTTAAATGTAATAACCGAACTAAACCGATTGCAAGAAGAGAATGTATTTATAATCATAAATATGTCCAAAAGGCGAAATTAAACATTAAAAAACATTTTTTTTCAAAAATAAATTTTGAAAATCTCTTAAATTTTTTCCATTTACATACTACTTACATTTTTAAATTATTATTAAAAGATAATAATTATAAAAAAAATTTAAACATTAAGTAGAAAATCCTGAAATTTTAGAAATAGGTTGCCTTTTGATAGCATTTATGATTGTATATTACTCATAAATTTAATTAATAAAAATCTTTAGTGTATATAACAACAAAAATTCAATCTTTAATAGTATAAAAAATATAATAAAATAATAAAAAAATATTATTTTAATTAAATTCAAAATTTTATCACACTTCGTTTCATAAGACAAAGCCAATTATAATAAACTTTTAAATCCTAAAAATTACAAATAAGATGACTGGATAAAAAATGACCAGCTTTTGTGAAATATGTGGAAATAACAATATTTATTTATTTTAATTAATTAAAGGTAGCGAGAAAGAATCATTTCTTTCATCATAAAATGAATTAATAGATACAATAAAACTTTATTTTAAATATATCAAAATTAAA
Source organism: Bipalium vagum (assembly GCA_037834085.1). Taxonomy (NCBI): domain Eukaryota; kingdom Metazoa; phylum Platyhelminthes; order Tricladida; family Geoplanidae; genus Bipalium; species Bipalium vagum. Next base: position 18,104 of record JBBMKC010228313.1, on the reverse strand, counting down.
TTTCATTTTCAAATTCATATTAAATGTACACATATTCTTCCATTTTAATATTTAAAAATCTTGAATTCTGTTTTGCATCATGATAACTGATATAAAATTCCTTTATGAATTCTTTTTAGCTCCTTTTGTATTTTAGAAATAAAATCTTGTTACATATTTTTTTGCATTCATTTTTTATTTTCTAGACTCGTTCAAATTAATTATAAAACAAGTAGTAGGAATTGATCTCTTGAGTAGTTGTCTTTCTCATCAATAATGGTTTGTGTTAATGATGATAGAAAAATAATCTGTTCAAAAATAAAAAATAACCAATGATTAACAAAACTGTCAAATGTTGTACATCCATAAATTTTTGTTATTCGAAATCAAATAGATCATGTGTTGCTCGTAACTATTGTCAACATTTATACATATATACAAGTACAAATATACCAAAATAGTCAATGTCAATAAAATGGATAGATAATGCACTAAGTTAAAAGTTATTGAAAGTATCAGGTCAGTCCATAAATTCGTGCGTATTGCATTATATCTTTTTGGTTCAAAACCTTTGTCATTTTATGCAGATGGTTTTAAAAAACTTCCTGATTGGTGGAAAAAGATTGTAGAAAACGATGGTAATTATTTCCATGAATAAATGTTTCATATCGATTTCATTTGCTTTTTATTTTTATATTTACATAATATTTATTAATACGCACGAACTTATGGACTGACCTGATAGTATCAATAAATATCAAACGATAGAATCAAGGAACTAAGTCAATCAATAACAACAATGAAATTAAAAATAACTAGAAGAAAATAAATGAACCCTTACCCGAACAAGTGATTTCAACCAACCCTTGCATTGCAGTTAGACGCATCTAAAAACTATCGAACTCAACAGGGTCCGTAGATTGTTTTTTAAAAAAATTTCAAAAAACAAAAAAATTTCTTCTTGTTTCGTTAATTAAATTGTTTAAGTCTTTACATTAAAGCTTTTTATTTTTATAGATTAAATTTTTAACAATATTGATCATATTTTAAAAATTAATGTTTTTATAGATATTTTTATTGATTAACCTTTTAACTTTTACATTTACAATAGGCCTTGAGAATATTGAACAAGGCTTCAGAATCTCTATTTAAATCAATTTTATAACATTGAATTCTTAAAAAATATTCTTAAATTAATAAAATACACTTTTCTTTGTTTTCCAATTTTCTTTTTTAAAAAGTTTTTGTAATTTGCAAATTCCTTTTAAATGACAGTTTTCTCCACAAATTTCTTCTACAAAGATTCAAAATTTTGGACTCCTATGTTATAAGAAATAATTCATCTCAAAATTTCCTTAATTGAATTATTAATTTGAGAGTGAAAAAACTGATTTAATTTAACGGAAATTAAATTTTCTTGATGAAAATAAATTGAATTGAGTTTTTGAAAAACTTCACCAATATTTATTTAGGCTTTTTTCTATTTAGTTTATATACATTGAGAATACATTGCAATTGATTAAATAACCTTCAAGAAGTAAAAAATACCTACAACTAAAACCTCTTATCATTGATTCGTAATCGATACTTACCATTAATTAAACTACATTTAGTACTTTTACTATCCTACTGTTATTTAGAATTTATTGAGACACTAAGACTTTTGATATTGTAAGAAGAACTGGAAAAATAATACAATACAATACTTCCTTCTTCGTTTTTCAGTTCTATCTATTTATGAAATATTTTTTCACCATTCCCTTCGTGCCATAAATAACATTGGTCTGCATTTGAAAACTTTTTTTATGCGGTTTGAACTTTTTAAGCAGATTCTATAAAGAAATTTTGCGCTTCACATGGGTCATCCGAAGAATCTATATGATGGGGTGTATTTGGAATTGGGACTTCTGGTCCATGAGGAACCGGTTTCAAAGCAGATGGAACAAGAGGATGCTATTTTCTATTTATGCCTTCCAGATTTGTTATGCAAAAATAGCAGTCACTTGCATGACCTCTTCCTTCTCTCCAAATCATAGGGATACCAAATGAGAGGCTTTTTTGTTTACCGTTGCTCCAGCGTCTTAGACCTTCGACACATGTTTTACAACAAAAGCTTTGTCTTGATCACCAAGCTTAATACCAAAATAGGCATGATAGCTTTTCTTCACAAAATTGGTGATAGACAACTGTCGACCAGAAAAAATTACTTGACCATAAATGTAGAAGAACTTGTAAAGATTGTTTTTGCACTTTCTATCCATCTAAAAATATAATTTAAATATATTCTTTAATTATAATATGTTTCACGTACTATCTATGAAAAATTCTTTTTCAATTTAAAAAATCTCACGTTTTGTACAATTTTTTATTAAAAATATCCATATTAAATGAAAACTTGAGGTGATGGAGCAAAATGATTTACATATTTGAAATCAGCATGAAAAAACGATTCAGAAATAAATAATAAAATTCATACCGCAAAAATGATACAGACCAGTGTTATTAATTTTTACTGTTTTTTTGTTTTGGGAAAGAGATTCAATGTGTTTCATAGATGAGTTTAGATCTTTAAAAAGTCTTTATTAGACCAAGACTATCTTAAACAGAAAATTGTTCGAATTGGTTATCATAAACTAGATTTTATTTCATTGTCGTTTCTTTCATTCATCTGTATCATATTGACTTGAACTCTGAGTTCAGATTTCTTCATTATTTTTTATTCATTACTGTATTTTGATAATTAACAGCAGATAAAATGTAGATCAAAGATACTCGTCGGACTATTCTGATATTTGGAATTTCAGGTGGTGAGACCAGCCAAATAGAAAAAAGGTAATTTTGTTTTATTTGAAATTTTTGATACCTATTCAGATTCTAATGACAAAAACATTACTGTTTTATCTTTTTATATTAAATAAAACTTCAAACTTATTTTATTTATTATTTATTTTTACCATTATTATTATTATTATGAAAACTTTCGTAATACTTAGTTCCTTAGTTTACTGACTCTTAATTATGTAAACGATTACAGTAAAACTTTATTTCTCTAACTCAAATATACCCGAATGAATGTCCGAAAAATATTCAAGCACAACAAAGCAATCTCAAGTCGCAAAATGAAACTAAAAATCAATAAAATAAAATCGAATCAAATATCAATAAATCAAATCAAATGAAAACAATAAATAAAAATTGATCAATAAGTCAAATCAAGTCACTAAATCGAATCAAATAAGAAAAGTCGAATTCAATAATATTAATAATCATATAAGTCAAATTAGATTTAAATAGTAATTTAAAAGCAAAATAAAAACAAATACCAAATACCAAAACTCTTAAAACGTTAGAAGACGATGAGATACACAGCGCACCATGTTTATCACCCCAATTTCTTCGTTAACATTTTTATATGCTCTAGCTGACGCAAAAAAAATACTCGTTTATAACGTTTGTTTACAAACAGAGTATGTTTAGTGTAGCTAAAGAAATATTAAAAACTAAATTTTTGTTTCTAGTACAATTTTTTTAAAAGTAACAAAAATCCTTATATCTTCCAATTGAAATATGAATTTTATTATTTAAAAACTAATTAAATTTTGTAAAAGATGTAACCATTTTCTTTCCTTGTTCTCTAAATTTTTAAACATTAAATTTTAAAAATTTTTATTAAATCTTTCAATTACTACAGTTTTTTCCTCATTTTCTGTTGGGTAAATTTCTATTTCATTAACATCACAGAAATTTTCAAATCTTCTCCTGGATATTTTCCAGTTGTATGTTTTTAATTTGTTGTTTGTAATAGCTTGTTTAATGTCACCTACTTTTATAAAAATTGAAAATTTGTCTTGGATATTTTGAATTTTATTTTCATTTTCATCCGTTTTTTATTTCTCTTTTTTATTCTCGTCTTTCCGTTGATTCCATCTTTTGTTTTTTTTCATATTTTATTGTATCTTCATGATGACTTATATTTTTTTAGAAATATATTTTTACAAAATTCACAATAATATTTTTCTACAATTTTTTAAGAAAAATTTTAATTTCTTGATTTTTTAGATTTTTCAAAAATAATTGTATTGGGGGCATAAATATTTTTTAATAAGTTTTATTTTTATAATATATTTAGGATCATGTCTTTTTGACCGAGTCGGTCAAAAAACATACTTTTGTGGGAATCATCAAATAAGAAGAGGAAAAGATGAGGAGCTATTGAGAAGGATTGCAGTTTCAGCAAACATTGTTATGACTTTTATTTTATTTAATTAGTGAACATTTTACGACTTTTCTTTATTTTGATTGTATTATGAATTTGTATTAGTAAATTCTATTTAATATTAATTTTTTTTAAATAAATAAAATAATATAGATTAATAATACTGATGGACAATAATGAACAATGGTAATAAAAACTAATCGATAACAATAATAATTTCTCTTTTAAATATTTTTGGAACTTCAAATTTTTAATTATGGATCTCATTATCAATAAATCAATAAAAAGTAAATTTGATCGACAGACCGTATAGAGTTTTAAAAAAAATCAAAACTGATAAATGACACCGCAACCGACAATATATTCATCATTATAATAATAAAGTAAATAATAATAAAAAGAATATCTAACCTGAAAACATATCCACAGGGTTGTGCAGCAGAATCGGGTTGGCGGCGGGGTCGGAGCCTCGAGTGAGGTCTGAAAATAATAAATTAAATGATACTAATAAATTTAAATAAATTTAAAAAAAATTAATAAGTAAAAATAAAAAATACTTGAGCAAAATAAGGATCGAAGATGAAATAATGAAAATAAGTGATGAAAATTGACTGGGCCGTAAACGCCGGAGAGATATTATAATGGGGAGAAATGAAGTCATTTGAAAATAAACCAATGATAATTGTAGGAATGCTGGCACACATAATAAAAACTAGTATAAATACCCAAAGGAAAATCATAAAAATTCGCCTTCAAAAATTACTAACCATTAGTTTATAATAACTAAAAAATAGTATTTTGAATAATAGAGTTTATTATAACTCACTAAAAAATTATCTGTGTAAGTGAATTATCCTATTCACTTTAATTAATTAATTAACTTTACAGAACGCGAAAATATTTTCACGTTTCAGTTTTTGTTCAATTTAAATTTCCGAATTCTTCTTTTTGTGTTTTATTCTAGCAATTACGATCTGGTAAACTAGTTATCAGATTCGTTATTTTACTTCATGGCATTTACACATTTCCTGGTGTAGATTGAATATCTTCTTTAATTAAAAATATATTGTCATTTTGATTTTAGAAAAATCTTCAAAAACTTGTAGTAATTTGTAAAAAGTGTAATAGAAATATAAGCTTTAAAAATAGTGTTGTTTGCCTTATTTGTGATCGTAACACTGTCTTAAGGAGTCAGATTAAGATAAATTGTACACTCCTCACTCTCAACAAACTTAACAGTTCATACTTCACACACTAAGTAGGGTGGTGAGGTATTTTTTTCTTAATCGAGGACCTCTGAGCCTAAGAGCGAGAGGATTTTTCCTAAATAATAATTATAATTAATAAAATCAATTTTAATCAGTCAAGACCGATATCACGTATTTGTAACTTTATTTTGAACAAAATAAAAATATTGAAAAGTCAAATCGTTTTCTTAATCATTTTAACTAATATAAGCTAACACATAAATAAGCAACCTTCACACATTAAGACCTAAGGATCATAAGCACCACTTTTTAACATCAACCCAACATTTAGGATCTTAGAAAAAAATCTAATAAAAATAAATGAAAATAAGTGAATAAGAAACGAAAATTTAGAAATGTGTTAATTTTTTTCAAAAAAATTGAGAAATAAACAGCTTTTCTTTTATAGATAGATTTCCTTTTAATTTTTAATTTCGCATAAAAGTAAATTTCTAAAACTAAAAAATTACATAGTAAAAATTAGTGGTAAAACATACTTAACTGTTTCAAAAGAGCTGCAGTGATATCGAAGTTCGACCAATAAATGTAATTCACCTGTACAGAAATTTTTATATTAATTTATAAAACTACGCATCAATGTTATAATTTTTTCAAACAATTGAAATTATATTTAAAATTCATGTTATCTTGTTAACAATATTTTGTACACTTAAATATTAATTATATTTGATGACATATTTCAAATAAATTTTTACCTAATTAAATACTTGAAAAAAATATCTATAATTAAATATGCAAGAAATTTTATGAAAAAAGAAAATATAACCATGTACTTATTTTTCATAGATTTCATTAAAATATATTTAAAAATTATTAAGGTGATTGCTTTGTTTAAATAGTTATTTACCAATAAATAATAATATCTGATTATATTCTATTCATTTTTCAACATTGTCTAAGATTACGATATTTCATGTATGTTTTTTAATTTATAATAAATTATTTAAATTATTATTGGATATTTCATAAAAATTTCAACTTTTTGTCCTGGAATTTATAATTTAATAGTAAAAATGTTAATAATTGTAAAACCAGTATAATACTTTCGATATTGGAATTCTTATTAATGGGACATGGATTTTTCAAACCGACCTTATTTATTAAATAAATTTAAAGTATTAGGTAATCGATAATAAAATATTTTTTGGTTTCTCATTTTTAAAACCTATATAAATAAAAAATTTTAATTATAATTAAATTTAAATTTTATTGCGTTATCTAAACGATTAGATGCTTCAAATTAATATTTTATTGTAATTTTTTTCCAAACAAGCAGTATTTATTTGAAATACCAGTATTTTGAATTCATATTTACTTAATGTTTCGATTGTGATCAATCGGTTTGGAGATTATCAGTTTTGCAGCTGAAAAGTGTATTATGAAATATTTCTGTTTAATATTTTGGTAACATTGACCTTAAAAAGTAATCAGGTATTTATCATCGTAGTTACAGAATTCTGGATCCTGTTATTCTGATTGTCAATTAATAACTTGCTGTTACTGTTGGCTAATGGATCATTGGCTGCTATTATTTATCTTCTGCAGTAATTTTTTGACACTGAAATCGTCTTGAATTACAAAGACTCTTAACTTTGATATTTTTCTCTTAGTGATAACCTATTGAATAAGTTTTTATTAAAGTACACCAATCGATCTTTTCAGTAATATTTCTTGCATGGTAACACTGAATTGCGATTTTTAAAGCTTTTTCTTGTGAAATTGAATTTACGTTTGAACTTTTTCTTCTTTAAAAAAATTCTCTTTCATTACCTACACAGATTTCTTTTCTTCTCGTATTACTTGCGCTAAAATAGAATGTCATTTTCATACATTATATTCTGGTTACCTGTCTGGGAAAGAAGGGAATTTTGAAAAAATGTATGAGTCCAGCAAAGATAGATACATATTAATTTTAATAGAAGCACAAGTAATAGTCAATTTAGAAGGCCATTTTATTTATTAAAAAGTTATACCATAGAATTGGGTTAGAAAATAGAATTAAGAAAAATTTTTTATGAATAGCGCTGTATTTTCAAAAATAAAAATTATTGATATATCTTCATTTATATATATTTTATAATCAATATTTATTTTGTATTCATAAGTGCTAACGAGAAGAGGTTTATTCACTTTTAGATTGTTTTAGTGGATTTGTATCTAGGTATTTTTTTAGAGTTATTATAAATATATTTTAATTTATTTCACTTGATTTTATTTTATGACTTGTTTTATTAAAAAATAGCAATTATCTTTCTTTTTGATAATAATACAAAATAAAAAAATGAAAAATAAATAAATTAAAACATTATTTGTAAAATGTAATAAAATCAAAAAATTCAACTTTATTGTCATATAAAGGGTCGTCGAGATAAATCCGGAAATTTTTTAATCTTAATAAAAAGACGTATTTAGACAAAACTAATAACTTTTTTACAATAAAAATTAGCATATAACTGAATGAAAGTATAATTTTTAGGATTATTTGATGTTATTATCGGTTATTAGAAATCATAACCGTCTCGAGTCAAGGTCGGATGAGCAGCATGTTTGCTTATTTTCTCCTTTTCCAATTTAGCCATTATCTTCATGGTGCCCTCCTGTAAAGACTTGTGTTTATGTTTTTTGAGTTAACTTGTGACTAAACCACGCCCCATAGGTAAAAATTGAGAGGATTGCAACCTGGACTGGAGGGATGCCATAAATCAGGTGACCAATGATATGGTAGATTTTCGTAAAGCCATGCTCGTGCTTTTCTTCTTTATGAGTAGGAGCCGAGTCTTGTTGGAAGACATACAATCCCTCACCGGCTATTTCGTCCATCCACGGTTTGACAACCGCGTTTAGTACTCCGATCTAGGTGTCAGCATCAACCTTAAGATCATGATGGAAAAAATGAGGAGGCATTACATGGTCTTCACTGCTAACCACATTTTATTTTGGCATTGAATGCTTCCTTGTCCTTAGTTTCTGCTTATATCTTTGCCAAGTCATAAGTTTGGGTCTTGTTGTAGCCAAACCATTCAATTATTTCTTTTGGTTTTCTTCCGGCGCGAAGTGATTCCAACACTGCGCCTCTTCGGACATATTCTGAAGCCATGAATACTATTAAATAATTCAAATTTGAATAATCTATTTTATTGATAAATTACCTTACTTAAACAAAAATAATTAACTTGATTACTCAAATAATCTTCTTTTAATACAACTTTGAAAAATTTCCGGATTTATGTCGACGACCCTGTATGAGAAAAACCATATTGATGATAAATTTTAAAATTCAATGAAACTAGTCAAACTCCCTTAAAACCCTTTTTAATTTAGATTTTTGACTTTCTAAATTTTTTTTGTTCTTTTTCTCTCTTATGGACATGAAAAAAAATAATATTGTTGCTAAAACTCTTAGCTCACCTAACCTACTTGGAGGCTGCTTTGGAAAATTACTAGAGCTCATAAAATAAAATTCAAAACAGCAAATATTTCTTGAATGTTTTTATTAGCGATTATTTTACAATCATACAAACTGAGAGTATAACCTTTTCATTTCATTCATCAATCAAACTCAAACTCAAACTGCTGTGCTATGATACTCTTGGTGAACTATAATGTAAAATTACGACAAACATTGTTAGTAAATTTATTCTACCTTAAAATAAATTAACTGATAAATTACTGATCAAAAATCAAGTATCCTAAATTAATATTTTTAATTCTATTTATAAAATTTAATTATTTATTTTATATTTTTTTTCTTTATTTATTTTTAGCTCTTTATTTCTTATTATTATGCAACTTGCAAAAAAATGGAGATTTCATTTTAATTTTTTTAATTTTATTTCATTTTCGTGAACAGAAAGTTATTTGAAATTAAAAATTTGATGAAAACAGTTTACAAAGTTGATTTGTTAAGTTTAAAATCATTGGGAAATTTTTTGAACCTTTCTAATTTTTTCCAAAAATTTCATTTTCTTAATTTTTAACAAAAGATATTTTCCCAAGTAGTTTCTTTTATTTTTTTTCCGATTTTGAAATTTGTTAATCATATTACCAAAGGTTTGGCACTTATCTCTTTTGAGGCCAATTTTTTCTCTGATAATCAACCCACTTTAGAAATCAATAACACGTAAGTCTAAAACATTTATTAAATCGGGATAATGTTTTAAAATACATCACAACATATCAGAATGTCTCAATGAAATCACAATCAATCAACCTCCACGATGAATGAAAAAATAAAATAAAGTAAATAAAAATAAAAATACAAAAAAATTATTGAGAATTCACTTTTTTTTTACTTATTTATTCTCTACGATTGACAACTATTTTGAGTTTTCTCGGTCTCCTATTAGCTACTAAGCTCAATCGGAGTCTTAGTGCAATCATTGGCATGTATCGTCATTGAAAATTACTTGATTACGATCAATAGTCTTATCGTCATAATTAATACTGATGCAATTATTAATTAATAAAAAAATATTAATACTAAAACTATCAATAGTTTGCACTCCCTGTTTTTGGGAGCCTTTTTTATATTACGTACTTTTCAATCCGGTCAAAAACTTACAACTGGAAAGCTCTTTATTATAATGAACTATTTTAAGCTAAATTGAGATTGAATGTTGAACTCAATCAGGGAAACAGTCAATATTGGTTTAATTAGTGAAATTAATTAGTAATTCCACCAATCTTTCAAAATCAAATAACGCATAAGTCTAAAACTTTATTAATCGCAGCATAATAACATACGATAATGTTGAATAATTGTCAATAGATTTTACCAACTGTAGTACAATTGTTTTATATCTCCTTATAAACAAGAGTTAAACCAAAGTGAAAATTCTAAAATTTTGTTAAGTTCCTAAAAAATATGTGGAGCTAAAATGAATTGTCGGTTAAGTCTTAACGTGTGAAGGTTGATAAACGTGTTATATTTAATTAAAATAACTAATTCAGAATTATAAATATGTATTTGGTTTTTAAAAAAAAATATAAATCCTTTTATTAAAAAATGTTCTTAGACGGAGAGGTCCTCGTTAAAGAAAAACAATTTGTCTCACAGCCACACTTAGCGTGTGAAACAATCAAAATTCACAAACAAAAGTATAAGAAGAAAAAAAAAGAAACAAAGTTGATTCTCAAGTGTTGAGCTTGAATTTTTATTTTTAAAAGTAGTTTATAATCAATAATATATTTAGGATTTTGTTTTTATTCTAAAAAATCGAAATAAAATAATAGTTAATACAATAGTTGATATATTTTGATTTGTTTTCAAATCAAGGTATATTAAATATTATTAATAAAACATTAATATATTAATTTTTATTTATTTAGGAATCGAAAGGTATGATACTTTGGCTTGTGAACAAGACAAGTACTGTACGCAATTATTTAAATTATTATTAAAATTTACTATGACTGCTAATTAAAAGAAAATAAAATGTAATTTTAGGCATATAAATTGAAATCTTTAGCAACGCCTTTTTCTTTCCATTTTCTTAAAAACAAAATGATCTATTTTTTTTCTTGAACTAGAGTAGTAATAAGGTCGCCTATAGACGATGAGGTCGTCATACTAACCCAGGGAAGTAACTTGAGGAGTAAAAGTAAGAGCATAACGGGTATGAAAGGAGAAAAGAACAAAATCCAAATAGAAATGATCCTATAGACAATTGCTACTATTTAATTAACATGTTTTATCATATATTAAAAAACTGTGCTTACTCACTCACTTTATAGATTTTAGGTTAAACAATATTAATGAACAATAATTAGAGCAGTAAGATTTTATTCTCCAAACTCACAACAACAAGATTTCATAAAAAATGCCAAAGTGAAATGTCATGAAATTAATCAATCAATAGTCAACACCTTTCAAATCGTATCCAAACACGTTAAACTTCCAGAAATAGGATATCAGGAAGATCCTGTCTACACTTTCGCTGATTCTCTATCACACGATAGATAAAAAAGCAATCGGTATATATCATATAAAAATTTGTTTGAGTTACTTAAACTAGGATTCAAGTTAACGATATTATTCGAACTCAAATTTGATACTTCCTTAATGGTTGGTGTAATAATCAGTCGAAACACAATAAGATATATTTGAATCACAATTATACCTACTCAAAATCTTCAAACTATCACCAGTTGTTCGTTCTACACAGATAATATAGAGTATTAAAAAATTGTTGAATAATGACTAAAATATCTATCAAATCCAAAATAACACAAGATTAGCAAAAGAACATTACTTAAAAATATGTCTCTACTTATAGCGTTTTAAAAAATATAATAATTGTTAGTATGATACTACTTTTATTATTATGTTAACCCATAAAAATATCGTTTTTTGTTATTAAGACTTAAATGAAACATGTCGCTCAAAGTCTCATTTTTTTCCGAGAATTGGGGCTTTGAAAATGAAAAAATTATTCCCGATAAATTGATGAAACTTTTTGATTCAAAACATACAGAATGGTATAAAATTGGAATCCAAAAGATAGCCGAGCGTGTTTAAAGCATAGATTTTATTTTTTTCGTGAATTTTATCTGTTAAAATAAAAACAATCCGTTGAAACTTTTTAACAAAAAGCTTCGTTTTTATGGGACAACATAATATAATGATACATTATTATAATTATTTGATTATTACAGTATTGTTAATTTTACGAACTTTTATTATTATTCAGACCCTATTTTGGTCCTCTTCTTTAATTTTATTTTCTATCATACCATTATAGTGTCTTTGTCGAACCAAACATTTATAAATTCTTATTTTTACTATAAAACTATTAATAACATTTTTAGGTCTAAATATGTAACTAATTAAATTAAGTAATATAAATATTATGACCACTGAAATTATTAAAATAATAATACTCAATATATAGTTTAATTAAATAATATTTCAATTGGCTTAAATCAAATAATGATTATGACACCAGTTATAATTTCTATTTATATTAAGGGAAATTACCAAAATATGGTAATTTAATAAAATTCAGTTTAATTAAGTAATATTCTAATCTGTTCGTAAAGATATTGACCAAGAAAATAGTAATAATAATTTCGTTACTATTATTATTAAATATTAAATAAGGATTGAACTGTAATTATAGGATCCATGTTGATCTCCATGCATACATCATTTATCTTTGGAATCATCGGGATCGTGTCTCTACTAAATAAAAAAAATTAATGTCAAGCAAAATGAAAATAAAATGAAATATATTTAGAACGGTAGTAGTCCCCGGTTCTAGGTCGAGAACGGGTTCTTATCACTTATCTTCAGAAACAACATGAATATATCGTTTTCTTTCTTATAATCGGGTCTGTTTTCCCAAATTAAATACTCGTTTTCGTGTGCCGTTTTATTAAAATAATTCAAATAATTAAGTCTAGGTTCCTATCTTTCTTTTTTAATAAAATAATAATCCTCTTTTCTCAGCTTGTTTGACTTACCTTAATCAGGGCCTATAGAAAGTACCGCCTCTTATTATGCAGGAATTAAGGTTAATCTTTTAAATTATTATTTTCCCACAAGTAAATTAAAGTGAGAGATATTTAACGCAAAATGTAATCTGTTGTGAACTATAGAATTAATAATCTTTTTAAATTTTATCACTATATCATTCGATAAATGTGTCAGACCGGGGACTTATTGAGTGATATTTCTTAAATCAGTATGAATATACCTCAGTTTCATTTATTACTAACTATTTTATAATTCTAGTTTCAAGCTTTTTTATTTCTTCACATTGACTTTTTGGTTTCCGGATTATTTATTATTATAAATATTGATTTGTAAATAAGAACTAGGAGAAACAATGCTTTTTTTAATTTATGCACTGGTTTATATATGCATAAAATACAGTAATGTTAATAAAAAAATAAACAAATGTTAATATTTTGCCACAAGAAAATATAACCTAAATTTCTTAAAGATTTATATATTTTTATCTAAAATGACTTTTCTTTGATTGATTATTTTTTAATATTCTAATTATCAACCACATGCATGTTACCGTTACAATCCAGTGATGGTCTTAATTTGATTGGTTTAAAATCGTTTTAAAATAAAAAAAGATTGTTAAAAATTCGCAAAAGATGTTTAGAAAGAATTTTGTTCATTTTTAAAGACAAGTAGTAGTAAGAAACAGATATTCGAAGTTGATAAATCGTATTGTATGATCAATAATAAAAATTATTGATTGTGATACTTATGAAAATTGAAAATTCCGAAATGAGATTCGATTTTTAATAATTTTAAATGATGAAATGTTTCGAAAATCGGGTTTGATTAAGAAATTGAACTAAGTGGCAATTTGAATCAACATATTATGAATAATTTAGAACTTTTAATCTTCATTTTCTGAGTTCTCTATGTTATAAAATCCCAGGGATGTCCTTAGTTGGTGCTTCTCTTCACATTTTCTCAAGAAATCTTATTTCTTCTGGAAATACCTGGTTCCTAAAATCAATTTTTATAAATAAATAGAAAGATCATAATCAATAATCACTAAAAACGAAATACTTTCAGTATTATTTTAATTTTTAAACGTCTTTGAAAATAAGTATCACTTCAAATTCATTTAAATTATTGGAATAAAGCGTACTTTAAAGCAATTATTTAAATATTTAGTCAGCAGTTATTCTTAATAAAAATATATTTGCTAAATTATGTTCGTCTAAATTAAAATACTTTCGTTAAGCAAATAATACTTAAGTCTAAAATATTTATTCAAACGGAACAATGACACAGCTAAAATATTCCCAAATGTCTCAAAATACTATGCAAAATATCACAATGTCTTGCAAATGTCTCAGGTTATGCCACAAAATTTCAGACCCTCTAAAATCACACAATAAAAATGTTAGAATTATAGCAAGAAAAATTTTAAATTGTAGTTTTATTAAACAATTACATTTTTGAGACTCCAAAGTGGATCTCTGGAGTCTCTTAAACCTCCCACAAGTCCCGAAATTCAATTTGGCTCTTGTAATAAATTAGCATAAAACTTACTCATCTTTTAAAAAATCAATTTCGCTTCTTAAACTCATCAGTTCTGAGAGCTGTTTTTATAGTTCCCACCGACATCTCTTGTCTGCCCTATTGACTGATTCAAAATAAAACTTTCTATTAATAGAGTGATCTGTGGGCTGTTGCTATTTTAGGAAAGTTTTTATATTATAGAACTTACTAAATATGTCTACCCAAATATTAATATTTACTCATATTAATATATTTATAGAAAGTTTTCATTTTCTGAATCATGATTATTAATTCCAATATCTTTATTAATTTTGTGGGTTAAGTTTTATTTAACTTCAACCCAAAATTTGTATTTATTATTAAATAATTTATTTAAATTAATTAAAAACAGATTTATAAATTAAGATTATAAAATTATAAAATAAAATATAAAATTACTTATCAAATGGTCTAAAAACTAAAAAAAATAAGCCTAACAAAGCTTTTTTGTGCAAAAATCACAAAATATAATTTAGTCAAACATCAATTGTGAACTTTTGAAACATTCTCCATCAGCTCTTGATCGGTTTACCGCTGTTCCGGGTCCTTTGTGGTGTTTGGTATTGGATTGATAAAGTGTGCTGTGGGTACTGGGAACTCTTTCTATGGATACCAACCCTTCTCCCCTCTGAATTATTCTCGTCTCGAGAAGGAATGGCTGCCTATAAGTATTGTCCTTTTTAGTTCTTATAAATTGCCGCCTGTAGTTTGGGATTGATTTGTCTTCATTATCTATCTCAAATTAAAATTGAAATTTTCGTTTTACAGAATTTTGTGATTGGTAATTGTGGTCCATCGATATCTGTTCTATCAATGGATGTTATTTTACAGGTAGTCAGTTTTGTACTTGGTTGAGATTTATCTGTTTTTTGTTTCATTTTTTATGGTTGATCGTTAGTCAATCTATCATGCAAATCACTAATTCGATTAGTGCTTGTTCTTGGAGTTTGAGACACATACTCTTCTTCCATAGACGAGACGAAATTTGGTTCAGTTAGCATACAAATTACTGAATAATCCAAAATAAGTAAATACTAGAAATTGAAAAGTCGTCTTCAATACTCTTGGATCATATAGTTTAACTGATTTAATGTAACTTCTCAGTTTTTTCTTTTTTGTATTCTCCACGTCAAGTATGATGGAGAACCAAATTTTATCTGAGTGATCTTGATTTATCTTTCTTTAATCATCTTTTCCGGGTTCTTTCTTAAATTAAAATTTATAAAAATATTGATTATAAAGATTTTAGAAAAAATGCAATTTAAAATTCTGACTTTACTTTGGTTAAGGTTTTAATCCATTCTGTGTTTGATTCAGCTTTTATTTTAAAATTATTTTATTGAAGTCTTTCAATTAAGAGGTATAAAATTAACTCGAGTTTCCGGAGCAGTGTAAAAATAAGATAATAAAAAATAAAACTAAGCAATATTTAATATAAGAATATTCAGTTCAAAGAGTATAGTGGTGAGTAAGACTACAAATAAAGGCTGAAAATGTCGAAAATGTTCTTAAGTCGTTCACGCCCCATGAATGCACAGTAAAGTCATATGTTTGATCCTTTAAAATATTTTACGCAGATTAACTGAAGGATTATCTTGTTTTCACTGATTTGGTATTATGTCTCATTTGATTAACCCTGAGTAAATTAACTTAAAATTTAAATATTTAATTAAAATACTTTAAGAAATCCCACCAAATGTAACTATTATTAAACTTTTATTATATTATTAATGTAATTTCCTTGTTTAAATATTTATTTATTTACCAATAAATATTATTATTTGATTATATCCCTTACATTGCTCAACATCCACGATTTCGAAATTTCGTGTATTTTTTTTATACGTAATAATTTATTCTTATTATTATTGTATATTGTATTGTAAATCTTTCCTGTTGAGATTTTTATCACTTTTGTGTAGAAAATATATACATTTCTAATTTAATAATAATTGCACAGTAATATTATACTTTCAAATTTGGAATTTTTACTAATTAATCAGAAGTGAATTTTTCAACCCTTATATATTTATTAATTATAAAAATTAAAATATTCTTTGATTTTCTAAAAATAATCAATTATAAAAGTTTCTCACATTTTCCATTTAAAAATTTTAATTTTAAAGCAAGTTTAATTTATTAAATTTCACTTGATATCGAATTTCAAATTCCTTGCTTTATCAAAACGATGGATGTTACAAATTGACATTTTATTGTAATTTGTTTAAATCAAGCAATATTTTATTTGAAACTCAAGTTTGCTGTATTCATGTCTAAATTATGTCTCTGTCGTTATCAATTTCTTGCCTGAACAGTTTATCATCAAATATTTCTTTTTAACACTTTGAAATGAAACTTAACTTGGGCCAAGTTTCCTGTTATTGGTAAGGTTTTCCAATGAATTATCATTTTTCATCTTACATTGTTGGTTATGAGCAAATGTTTCAAAATTATTATTTAATTTTTGTATAAGATCAGTAAGAGTTCTTAAATTTTAGTATTAGACATATCTTTGTCGACTTTTCTCATTTGATGAAAGTGATTTCAAGAATTCTGCTTTTAATTCTCCAATTATCAAGGAGAATTATCTACGCAAATTAGTGTAATTGCTTTAGATCCAAAATTATTTTGATTATCCGGTGATTCTTTCTTTTCGTTGATTCTTTCTAATAGAACATTAGCTGCAACGCCTGGTGATTTGCTTCTTGATATCCTCTTTTATTTAATAAATTACATTCTACCACCATTATAACGGAAGCTGAAAACATTCTTATAATAGGATTCCCTTATATATGTGGTGCTAGATTATGTAATACTAGAATGAGTACTGACTCAGCACTATTTAAACCAAAACGAAAACAAATTCATAAAACTCAAATTATAAAGGGAAAACATCAATATTTTATTTAAAGAAATCCAGAATAGCAGTTTATTTGACCTTTGGTTGAGAGTTTAAGATAAAACTGTCTTCAAAATCTGCAAAAACCCAATAAATATTAATCTGAAAAATTAAATAAGTTCCTTTTAAGACTAAAACAACATATATATATATATATATATATAACGGGGGATTCTTAAAATTCCTATAATATATCAACATCCAAAATTTTTTATTAAAGAAAACTCCCTTATAACGGGGGTTGACTATATTTTAACAAGTATTATTTGTTCATCTTTCGATTTATTTTTATGTTATGTATACCATTTATTATGAGTAATTTTTTGAGCAATTACGTCATTCAATTTGTTCATTTCAACAAAATTTATTTTATGTACATATTTAAGACATTCGTACAAATTTCCAGAAAGTTGTGGATTTGTTTCTTGATCGTTAAACTCATTAAATGTATTAATTTTGCTTTAAAGTGAGAGATTTAAGTAGTTTATCATTTCTAAGTCTTTCATATCATTATCTTCAAATTTCATTATTTCAGTAATTATTTTTGCAATACTTAGCCAGATCTAGTTTATCCAGCCTGAACTTAATATCGATTTTCATCGGACTTTTGGAATTTATAAGAGCATCATTTTCCATTTATTTTTGGAAACAACTGTTAATAAAATTGATATTCTTCGGAAATCCCTTACATATCTTTAATTCAAAAATTAT
>JBBMKC010228302.1:0-11704 GCA_037834085.1 Bipalium vagum | reverse complement strand
GAATTACTTTGTAGTCTCAATAAAACTTTGAAAAGTTAAATTTGTTATTTTAGTTGTTTTAACTTCACATAGTCGAAAACGTAAAGTCAACCTTCTAACCGTTAAGCTCTTAGTCTTTGCTCCAATTTAAGAGACTTAACAGTTATATTTGTAATGTGGTAAATAGTTCTTTATTCATTTATAATGCATATTTCATTTATTTGTTTAAACATAAATATGAAAACTTGTGATATTTGACCTCTAAGTTAAGAACTATTAAGAACTAAACATGACAAAACTAGATTTTAATGTTGAAAAATATTTTCATACAGTAAAGAAACTTTGACTATATTTACAGCTTTATGTTATAAAAATTTCCTATTGTGAGCATTATTTTTGCAAGTCTCCCTCGAAAAGTATGATATAAATTCCTTGAGATATCGCATTTTTAGGAATTTATTTCTTCAACTGCTTGAAATAATGTTTCTCGCAATTCTTCTCGATTCTTCGGCTGGTTATTTGAATAAAGAATGTCAGAAAGCATTTTCCAAATGTTTTCTATTAAATTAATATCCGGAGATTTTGATGGTCACCGAATTATTTCAAAATTCTGTATTTTGAAAAATTCCTTGGCCACGTGAATGTTGCAATTATCTTGTACCAGATAAATCTTCGACAGAATATTTAAATTCATTATTGGCACACAACACGATTTGAAAGCATCAATATACTTATCAGCATTTTGTATGTCTTCAAGTGTTTCAAAGAGATGAGGCCATTGAGCATAAGCATCTCCAAAACCATTAATCCGCCACGTTGGCATTACCACTTTACTTGATTGAAATTTATTTTCTTTGGACTATATGTTAACATATTATAAGGTACTTAAAATAAACTGTTATTAAACAATTTATTTACTAATTATCTATACCATCCAGAGAAAAGCGTTTTTCATCTATGAATACTGAAATTTCCCACGGAATACTGTTATGAATCCATGATAATATCAGTTCAATTCTTAATTGTTTGTGGGAGGGAGTAAGTTGCAATTTCTGTTCTCCTTTTTCATATTTATATTCATTCTTCCTTAACAAATTGTTTAGAGTCGTTCTTGAAACATTTAAATTGGTCTCTTTTAAAATTGCATTTCAAGTAAATTTGACATCTCATGAAAATGCATTGCTTATAAAGCTTTTTAGCATTAGAGGTTGCTGTTTATTTATAAGCATTCTTGAACTCTTTTCTTTTGTGTTTTTGTAATTTTGTAATTAATAATACTTTGTGCTGCTGCCCTGGTCATTTTACATTTCTTTGCTATTTAGCCATATGATTCTCCGAGATTTCGCAAATTATTAATTATTAGCTTAACTTCTTTCGAATGCATTATAAAAATTCCTGATAAAGATATGTTATTATTAAAAATAATTAATTGTATGTTAAACTTTTAACTAATATTATAATTCAAAAATGTAGAGTTTGTATTTAATATATTATCAAATTAATCAATACTTTGTATCGTGTGTATAATAAATTTATAATTCAAAAATCATTACAATATTAATAAGTACCTTCAAATAATGTGTTATTTAAGAATTATTTCAAAAATTAGTAGTTTATAAAAAATATTTCCACTACTATACCACAAGTGCATAAATGGAATTGAGTTGTGAATAATCTTGTTACTCATAAAATATTTAATTATCTTATTACTTTAAAGAAAGGTACTTAAAAGGTATTTAAAATATTATGATGAAAATGGATTATATTGAGAATGTATGACTTTATCATTATTATGACTTTACCATTACTCATAGGAAAAATAAAAGAAATTGAAATTAAATTTAAGAAAAAACTTTAATTAAGATATAGGATGTATATATGAAGTGAATTTAGATTATCCTCCAGAATTACATAAAAACAAGATATTATCCATTCTGTCCTGAAAAATTTTAAGTAAATGATGATTTATTAACTAATTATCAACGGTGTTGCTCTTTGATATAACAAAAAAATCGGGTAAAGCAATTCAAACCAATAATCAATCAAAAATATTGTTCAATCAAAAATGTATGTTAACTGAATTTGATAAAAAGAATTATATTATTGAGAAAACAATTTTAGATTGGTATGTAGATCATGGAATGATTTTTATAAACAGTGTAACCATATTTTAAAAATCTACTCGGTTAGAATCCTCATTTTAATTTAATATTGAAGAAAAAATTGAAGCAAAGAGAAATAAGAATGAATTTGGTGCAATATTTTTCAAGTCGTTTTGATTCTGCTAATGAGATCTTTAAAATTCTTTAAAACTGAAAATATCATTAGTAGGGGATGATAACTAGAAATCTGGACGAACTTAATATATTTTAATATATTTACAAAATAACTAACAGACAACAATTTTTTAAATAAATTACATATTTACAGAAAAATTTACTCTAATAACAATGTATTAATAATAATGTTCAACGTAGTATGAATCTTAGTCGGCTACATGTTTGTCCTTATACCTCTGTACTTACGTACTTAGTGTCTAATTTTTTGAAGCAAAGTTGTATTCTTTTTTAATTGTTGAAAGTTTTTTGCTTTCCAGTTATTTTTTATATACAAGAGATTTTAGAATGCCAAAGAAATTTTCGATTGGATGACATTGTGTTGAAAATTTGTAAGATTGCGATCCTTATGCACAAAAGATATCACATTTGCTTTTAAGAAGTCGTGGGCCTTTTAGGTGTAATGTGTAGAGGCTTTGTCTGACCAGAAGAAGTTACCATGAGAATAATGATTTTAGAAGATCTTTAAGAATTATAAACATTTCATGAATTGATAATTTTATTTTTACTATCAGTTAAAAATGTTTTTATATTCTTAGAAAATAAATAATGATTTTGATATATAATTAATTAATTTGTCTCTCATCATGATTTGGATGTTTTTCTAATGATCAAAATGAAGTTGAGAAATTATTTAATTCAAAAACGTTATATATATAAGTGCGAATGAGGTTTTATTGTGGGACGTTTTTTTCAAATTGAGTTTAAATTTGTGCAGCTACAATAGTAAAACGAGCACAACATTGAATAGTGAGGACTTATTGATTTACGAACAAAAGTTACTTGTTTCAGTGTAAGGTATCATAGTAACATAATTTTTAACAGGATGTATAAAATTTCTATTATTTAATTTTATATTTTTATATATTGTTGGATTTTGAGATAGTTCATCAAATAAGTTTCTTTGATTATTAATTAACTGTAATTTATTTAAATGTTCCTTTGATTTTTGATGAGATTTTAAAGCTGATTTTGGGCTAAAATTTTTATTATAAATATTACAATGAAAAACAACCCGTTTGGCATCATTCATTTTATTAATATTATATATTATTTTTTATGATTATTATGAAAAGTAAGTTATCATGTAAGTTATCCAGGGCTGTACTTTGAGAATATCATTGGAAAATACTCTCGCATCCACCATACAGTCCTGACTTGGCTCCCTCAGAATTTTTTTGGTTCCCCGAATTTGAAAAAAATATCAAGGGCATTCGTTGGGAAACAATATTGGAAGTCAAAAGAGCTGTTTTGGATTGGTTCAAAACAAAGGATAAAATTTTTTATAGAAATGGTTTAGAACGCTGGCGACACCGTATGGAAAAGGGTTATGAGTTAGATGGTTCATTTTGTAGAAAAATAAATTTGTATTATGTACTTTGTTTTGATTTGTATGATTATTCCGGGAACGTTTTAATTCACCCTCGTAGATAGTAAAGAAGTCGGGGGATCAAAGAATTAAGAAAAACATATTTCATCTTTGGCAAGTGAAGTATGTTTTTTAATTCTTGGGTAGTTAAGCGCGTTACCTTCTTTTCCGTCTTCTCACCTTCCCTCTATTGTATTGGTGTTGTCATATTTTCTGTGTTTGACAAAATGTAAAGAAAAGTTCATCACAATATGTTGCATATTAAGTTGAGGTTCGATGATCATATTATACCATCGCCAGTCTTCTCTGTGTATTACCGAAGCTGTTTTGTAATTTTTTGGATGGATTTTCAGTCATCGTGGTTATTATTTAGTTTAGTTTCGCATAATAATAAATAAGACAATAACAGAGACTCAGGCGGTCTTAAATTTTGGTTTTTCCACACGCGGTAATTAAAAATTTAAATTGATCACAATGAAAAATAATTTGTGGCTTTATTATTATTTTCTAAAAGGTAATTTATTGCGGCCATCATTTTGTAAATCGCAGGAATGGATTTGTTTATTTTTGAAAAAAAATCTCTCTCTTTATATATCAATCAATAATTACACAGATTTTCGTTAAACAATCATATTAAAATTTGCTATTTAAATTCTATCTTATAAATATGTTGATACTAAAGATAAAATACTTAGTTAAAGCGATTCGGCAAAATACCAAACGATATCCAATAAGTTATATTTAGTTTATTTTCATTTTTCTAAGCTAAATTTTGAAAATAATAGTTACGTAACGATTATTAACAAGCTCCATATAAGAAAACAGCTGCAGAAAATAAACTATTCGTAATTATAAAAGCAGAACAAAAGAAAAAACTTCTTAACACCTTATATGTCTATTTTTTATTTTTAATTATCCTCTTTCACGTTAATTAAAATATTTCACATTTTTTATTTACTGAATGGAACTTTCACACTATAACTCAAGAACTGATCGCTGTCGAAGTTTAAAGGTCCATCAATCATCGAATTGGCCAGATAAAAAAAAATGTATAATGTTCTAATAATCCCTTAATGTTAGTCTAATTTGGATACCGTCGACACTGAGATCAATAATAATGCTAAGGATGTTACCAAAAGATTAATCATGACATTGATGGCCGTACTACATTTAGAGCTTTCAGTGGCCTCTAAATAGCATTACCCTCTTGAATATATATGGAATTTAGAAACAATTTTTAGAAGAATTTCAAATATTTTAATTACAAAATAAATTTATTATAACAAGTTTTATTTGTCAATTCTTCTTCAGGCAGCCATATTTAAAAAAATATTATTTGTCAATGAAAATCAATTTTAAATTTAAAAAATCGATCAATCGATAATAAAATTCACAATTCATAAAAAACAAATAGTGTATTTATTAAAATAAACACTAAAACAATATTTTCAAAATTCGGAATAGAAATCGTCCAAAATCGGAGGAGATTTAATACCGTTGGAAGCCAGCCTGAAGCCTTCTCTCATCAAAGGCTTCATGGTTCGAAGATGCCAAACGAAAATCTAGAAAGAAATCGATCGTCATTAACGAAGCAGTGATTATTAAAAGAATTACTTTTTTGCAATCGGCCTTGCTCTCAAGATCCGTCAGACGGATGCCCAGGTTTTTGAGAAATGTCGACTCTTGATAACCGATGGAAACGTTATAGGAGAACATTGCCTTGGGGTGGTCGACAATCAGTTTTACATTCACTGCAAAACCTGCCATGTCAATGGGAAAAGGTCGCTCCGGTTTGAAAGCAACCCAAAATTTCGAAACTCCTCCCTTTCCATCCCCAACGCAACCTTCCCAGGGCAATTCTCCAGCCAATCCCACAGGCCACGTGGAAACCTTTTTGGTGAATCTCATCTTGACATTTAGTTAATTAACTGATTTCACCATTACAATGACTTGCTTCATCAAAGACTCTAACGGAATAGCTGTTGTCATCGTCTGCTATATACACCACACCGTTATCATTGAATTTGTAAGCGTTCTGACGAATCCATTTTAGGGCCGCATTTCTCTGGTTGACACCTTTGGGTTTACTCCAAAATGGTTCACTTCCCTTTACTTTCCAATAAGCAGGGGTCAACGACGCAAGATGGGTGTGGGCAAGTCCACTTTCTTGGAGAAAGTTTTTTATTAAACTTGTAGCTTTAAGTATATAAATATGAGGCAATTATTATAAAAACTTGGTTTTCGTTAACGAATCTTCAACAACAATCCAGTGTAAGTGTTTAACATGAAATAAAGTGTTCCTTAATCTATTAAGCTCGGCTAACTGTTCATAACGTGAATATGTAGCAGTGATTACAAAGATTATTGGAGTATTACTAAAAAATACTGGAAATGAAAGCTAATAAAACCAATATAAACAATGAAAAGGCTACATTGATACGCATTTTTGATTATAAAGAACAGTAAAATACAGGAAATGCTGTAAAGTAAATATTTCTTATTATATTTAATTGATTTAAAAATTTTCATTTAATGAACAATTATTCTATTTATTAAAACATTCAAGTGATCAATTAAATAAATAAATTAAAAAAAGAAAATCAATTAATTCAGTTAATCAATAAATATATATTTTTATTTCATAGCTGTATTAATAATTGTGTTTCTCATATTTTTTCACGAAAATGATTCTTTTAAATACACTTTACATTACAAAATTGTTTGGAAATATTATTTTTAATGTTTAAAAAAATTAAATCAATTATAAAGGATCAACGACAGTTAGTGCGAAAATTATATTTCCTAAAATATCTTCAGTAAATTATGTGATTAAGTAAAATTAATCATCATAATTACAATATTTGTATAATTTTGATTCCGACACACATTTATCATTGAATATTGTAATTACTTTTTGTAAAAATTATCAAATGATTTGAATCAAATCAGAAAGCTTCGTGATAGTTATTTTAATGAGATATTTCTTTTAAATCAATATATTAGTCTTTCCACTTTTTATTATTATTAGTGTTTTTTTAATATTTTTAATATAAATTATAAAAATTATTTTTAATATAGTTTTACTGTACTTCTTTTTTGAGCAATATTTTTTTTGCAAAACCAAAATTGAAGTAGGTAAAGGACATAATGTGAAATTAAGAAAACACGAAAATAATAATTTAGAAAAAGATAATCATAAATTAATAAATTTTTTTAATGTAATAATTTTTGAAAATGTAACACAAGCAACAAAGGTAAAAATAGTTATAAATTGACAGAAGTAAAAAAAATATTATAACCAATTCTTTACAAATGAGAATATTTTCAGCAGAGGAAATTCATTTTTAAACTAAAAATCAAATACAAGTAAGGTATAGTATTTTTTTGTTTCAAAATGAAATGTGTAATGAAAAATATAGTTTTATAATTAAAATATTACCGCAAGATTTTATCAAGATTAAAGGATCTGAAATAAAGAATAAATTTTTACAAAATAAATTCATTTACACAATAAATGTGACATTGATCTCAGTTTTTTACATTAACCTCTAAATATATCAAATTCACGATTTCAATCTTCATAAATTATATATATATATATATATTAGGATGTCCAGAAAAAAGTTCGTTTTTAATATATATTTGGTTTTTTTTATCCTAAATGAACACTTTGTGATTAATTGACATATTTGTATCTCATTGTTGTTTCTCATTAACTGACTCAAAAATGTCAAGAAATGTCAAAAACAAGAGTTTCAATTTTTAAAAAATTGATGGAAAATCCACATGATATTCTTTTTAAAGCAAATTATCACTGTGGACGATAATTATTATTATAGGTATTCTAATAATTGAAATCAGTAAATGAATGAAGGTGGTCCAGGCCCTACGGTCATTAGAAGAGAACGACATGAAAAAAGGCATTGCTTTGGTGATGGTGGAATATTAATGGCATTATCAATTTTGAAGTAATTCCTGATGGACAGACAATGATCGCTGAAATATATTCGAAACAGCTTCAACGACTTCATGATATTTTGGAAGTACGTTACCCGGAAATCTTCACTCGCAAGCGGGTAATTATATAGCAGGATAAAGCAAAACCACATACAACAAAACGAACTCGTGAAAAAAATTAAGAGTTTGCGTTTGAAATAATTTCTCATCCAGCATATAGTCCGGATCTTGGTCCATCCGACTATTACCTATCCAGGTCAAAGACTCACTTCTTATGCGGTATGTAATTTGCAAATGATGAAGTTAGAAGTTGTTGCCAAGAGTTCTTTGATTCTAAAGAACCTGCTTGCTATCGGAAAGGCATAGCGATGTTGGCAGAACAATGGATAAAGACCATGGAGTATGAAGGAATATACTTTGATGAATAAAATATTTTAAAATTGTTTTATTTACACAATAAATGATATGAAAAACTTTTTTTTGGGACACCCTAATATATTTTCATTCAATATTATGAACCCTCCCAACCCTGCAGCGAAATCCACTATAAATAAAAAAATAAGCAAACAATAAAACAGCACTGAAGAAGACTCAACAAAGACAATTTGATCAATGAATACGAAAGGTAATTCTCTTTTCTTTAAAAATAAATATTATAAAATATTCACAATTTTCTTTTAGCAAATATTACAGTTTTTAAAGTTTGTCATTTGTCATTAAAATCAAAATAATTTTCCCCTGAAATGAGATTGTTGTTTCGTTAATTATCTTTAATTAATTAGGGGAAAATTGGTGGAAAAATGAGCTTTCGAAATGTTCTAATTAAATCTTATTTACAAAAACGATTTTTTCAACCAAGATTCTAAAAATATTATTATCCCCAATATTCTCAATAGCAGTCAATCACATGGAGAAAAAGAAAAGAGAAAGGGGAAAAATCTCCAGATTTTCTTGTGAGTTAGTATAATACTTTCTTAAAGGCCTCTTGTTAAACAGAACTTGGCAAGCTCATGTTCCTCAGATGTCTTTTTCAATAGAAAAATAATTATAATTTTAACTTTCTGACTTAATCTGTCTGAGAATGTTTTGTAGAATGATGCTGCCCTATTGAAACGAGCTGAAAGTAAATAAATTTAACAATATTTTACTAAGTCCGGAAAGTACTTGAAGAAACATGTCTCTTTAATAAAAGTACTTGTCGGGGGAGAAATTGTATTTTCTCTGTACATGTTAAAGGTTGTGAACAATAAGTTGAATTCTTCTATCATATGAAGCAAAAAAGCATTATTAAAAAATTATTAATTTTCAAAACCTTTCCCACCATAAATCAGAAATACAATGAAAACTAAATAATATTCATCTAGAAATGTTTAAAGATATGAGGTTTCCCAAAAAATTTCCCGTTTATGTATCTCAGTTTATTACAGTATAATTATTATTGTTAAGTTCCTAGATAAGTGAATAAAAATTAGTAAATTAGTTTTAAAAAATCGATTTGGAACTTTAGGCAACTTAACGAGGTTTCAAATTAATCAGAAGACGCGATATCTGGTGAGTGCGCCGGATGAGGGAGAATTTTCCATTCCAATGTCTTTGATTTTTCCTGTACGATTTTTGAAATATGGGGTCTGGCATTGTCATGTTTATCAATCCTGGTCTGGATTTTTTTAATTCCACCTCAAGTCTTCCTAATTGGTCACAATAAATCTGTCCTGTGATAGTTATGTTACGTGGTAAAAGATCGTATTATATTATTCCACGATGATCCCACGAAACAGACATCATAATTCGACGAGGATGAAGGTCTGGTTTGGCAGTGAGTATCGGCTTCTGGTCAAGCGTAAGCCATTGCTTTTTTCTTTTCATGTTGACGTAGCACACCCACTTCCCATCTCCTGTTACAATTCTTTTTAAAAAATTATCGTTATTGATTCTTCGCAGAAGAACAAGTCAATAAACTGCTCTTTTTGTTGTTTTCAATTAAGCAATGATGAATCCATAACCCTTGCCTACGGACTTTGCCTGGTAGTGTGGGAGACCTGAGGGTGATCTCCTAAATGACCAGTTGTACACATGAGATCTCCCTCGATAAGAGATAGAAGAACATTGTTATCCAAATTTGATGAACTTCCTCCTCTTCTTTCGGAAATATCAAAATTTTCGCCTTTATATCTTCTAAACCGCCTAGTGACAGAATTACATTCAGGATAGGTTGTTGATATGTTTTTAAATGCATTTAAGCTGGTTGATCCCTTTCAAAATTCATATATCAAACAATGCCTGATATGAATTTCTTCAGTATTCATCTAAAATTAATTTTATCTAATTGTTTAAAATGTTGCAAAATTATTAAATCAAACTAATCAGTAAAACAACATGTTACTAACATCAAATAAATAGTAATTATAATTTTTTTTATTTATTGTTGAGAAATATGGTCTCAAAAATTAGTTTATAATAAGTTGGGTTTTGAACTTTACAACCTAATATTAGTTGTAATTACTTTAAAGTCTTCAACAATTGCAGAAAATGTTTGCTTTGAGTCTTAAAAATTATATATTTGTTATTCTGCCTTTTTAGATTACTTGAAATGGAAATATCAAAGGACTATATTAGACATATTTTGTTATAACAAGAACTAAAACGCGGCCACAGCAACAAAAAATATATATGAAGTTTACAGAAAATCAATTATAAGTGTAAGCCAGTCATAAAGGTGGTTCAAAAATTTTGACCGAGGAACATTAACCTCTAGGATGAGGCTCGATGAGGAGTTAGATTTACAAGTAGTTTTACAAGTAGTTTTGCGTAAAATAACCCAGTTATCGTTTTATCTTTTTCAAGGCAGTCCAGAAAAATACTACCTTTAGCATCCCAAAAAACGGTAGCCAGAATCTTTCCAGCTGATCGAACCGTTTTTGCTTTCTTGGGAGCTAGTTCACCCTTTGCTGTCCATTGCATTGATTGAATTTTTGTTTCCAGCGTGTAATGATGAAACCAGGTTTCGTCCTCAGTGATAAATCGATTGAAGAAAATTAGATGATGTCATATAAGCTGCAAGCACTTCACCGAAGTTGCCACACAATGTTTTCTTTACTGTGGCGTTATCAGATGCAGTACCAATCTTACACACAGCTTTCTCATATCAAATTCTTCACACTTTCTTTTGAGATGCATGTAGCTTCAGTAATCTAAATCGATCTTAATCTAAGGTCTGTCAACAAATATTTCTTGGATATTTTAAACCATTTCCTCGGAGGTTTTTGTTTTTGGACTATCAGATCGTGATGTATCTTTAATGCTCGCACCACCCCAAATAAATTCGACAACCCACTTGTAAACAGTTTTTAATGTGGGTGATTATTCATGTAATACTGCATTAAGGTCGCTGTTGATGCCATTGGAATTAATCCTTTAATATTCAAATATTTGATTACTGCTAGTATTTCTTTGTGCATTTTTCTAAAACTTTTTAGATATGGCAGTTTAAATTCACATATTACTTAAGCAACACCACTTCCTATTTTAATGTAATTTGTGATTTTGATTACTGAATATTACTTTCATAAAATTTATATCGAAGGATTAAATATGGCACCGCCGTATTTATTATTCACCGAAATTTTCAACCCTCACTCGTATATGACTAGATAAAGTATTGTTGATAAAATTGCTGTATTAGAATTATATTGGCTGGCAAATAAGTTCGTGAATTTTTTAATAATGAAATTTCCACACAATTCTTTTAAAAAGTTTTGTTCAGATCCTATTTAAATAATATTGGTGTCTTATGCAAAAATCGATGAACAATATGTGTGACAAATATAAAGATTTCGTTTTCTTTTGATATACTACTTTCAGAAGAGGTATTACAACAACAGAGAGACAGGAAATGCATAATGTATATGAAGTCTGCGACTTATCAAACCCAACATGCCAAAAATGATAAAATAATAATAATAAATAAATAATATTAATAAATAATAACAATGAATAATAATAATAATAATAATAATAATAATAATAATAATAATAATAATAATAATAATAATAATAATAATAA
>JBBMKC010228291.1:0-11706 GCA_037834085.1 Bipalium vagum | reverse complement strand
CACTTTCATCTGAATGGATTCGTCAACAAGCAAAATTATAGAATATGGAGATCTGAAAATCCAAGGGCTGTTCACCAGAGAGAAATGCATTCGATGAAATGCACAGTTTGGCCATATTTCTTTGAGGATGTTAATAAATGCTGTAAACTTAAATGCTGAGCGATATCGCGATATGATAAAAACATATTTGCTTCCTGCTGTTGCTGACAATGAACTGGTGTGGTTTCAACAAGATGGAGCCACCACACACACAGGGAAACGTACCATAGAACTTTTACATGAGATTCAAATTTTTTATAGGTAAGTAAATAAAAATTTTGTCAATAAACAATACATTGAATATATATTTATTTATTAAGTTATGTTTAGTTTATTCAAAATTATGATTTGAAAAAAAGAAGAATTTGTAAAAAATATTTTGTTGAAATACTATATTTATATTAATCGAACCTGCAAAATCAGACACCTTTACTAATAGGCTGTGTTACTATTCCTTCAACCTTTCAAATAAAATTAATTGTAAGTCTATAACATTCCTTATGAATACAACAATAATTACAGAATAATTTTCAACAATTGCCAATAAATTGCATCATCTGTAGACGAATGTCAAATCTCGACACAAAATAATAAATAAAAAATTATTGATAACCTTACCTAAAAACCGATTCTCTTATTATATGTTCGCATAATATAATTCACAATAAATGAAGAAATAAGTTTAACATTAAAAATACATCATAAAATTTATCAAACTGGTTCTAGGTCCTTCTACAAGCTGTTTAGATGAATAACCAGTAATAAAACTAAAGTCAGTAATAAGAATATGACACCTAAATTAATGCTTATTAAATGTTTAAAATTTAAAGTTAAAAAAATTATTAAAATTTGTTTAAGTTGTAGTTTTTAATGGCTAAAACTTATGTGAAAATTGTAAATAAAAATAATATAATTAATGCTGATAAATTTTTTTAAAGTAAATAATTTGATTTTAAAAAAAGTGAAGTCCATTTTTGAAGTTTTTTTGAATAATCTGATTTACTGAAATATATTATTATTGCTTGGTCTTATATTATTATTAAAATTGACAACTCAAGAATATTACCTATACATTTTTACTTTATTTTTCGGTTTAAGAGTATTCTTCAGCGAAAGCAGACAAAAGAGATTTCTCTTAGTTTACAGAAACTCATCTTTAACGATGTCCAATGCTTTGAAAAATGCACTTAAGGTTTATATTTTATAATATTATATGACACAAATAATATCTTAATCACGGAAAACTTCTTTAAAACTCTAGTAATATCAAAGAATTTCACGTAGATAATACTTATGAAATTTTAAAAATATATAAATATAAATATAAATTGTTATAAAGAACAACCGATCAGAGATATCACATTCTGAGAACAGAGAACAGTAAATTCATTAATCCATATTTGTAAAATCACTAATTTTATACCATTTTAAGAAATCATTTAAGTAGGTGAGTACTGTAATATAACTAAAATAATTTTTTATTTTAATTAATTGAAAAGTCCAAATTTTTTATGTTGGAATTTTATTTTAGGAAAAAATACTTGTTCCCCCTTGCTTAGGCAAAAGTAGATGAGAAATCTCCTTTTGAATTAAATGCTGAATTTTTAACTTCTAATTTTAATATTTTTATTAATTCACGTAAAAATAAAGTGTTGGTTCATTGATTTTAAAAGTAGCTTCAGATATTATTACAAAGATAAATTTCTCACAGAAAAATTTTCTAAAATAAATTAACCATTAATTATTATTTTTATTTAGTTTTGTACCTTTCACTAGTGTTGTTGAAAAGAATAAGATAAGTCGTGTGAAAAACTGAAAAACTTTTAAAGAAACTTTTAAAAAGAGAAGACTGTGAAATATTTTTTTTAATCTAACAATAAAATTATAAATAATATTAATAACAATGGATTTACATTTCTTAAACACAACAAAATCTTTTTACATGATATCAGAAAATTAATCATATCACATTTATATTACTTTTAGAGTTATTTTGTAAAGGATCAAATATTGTATCATATTAAAATACATTAATTGTAATCGTTAAACAATTGAGGAACTCCTTAATTAAAAAATGGATTTAGAAAAATTTTAAAAATTCAGAGAACACCAAAAACCGATGAAATATTAAATAATTCTAAATATATTTGAACATTTTATGAGATAAAGTAATTTTAAAAATATCGAATATTTTTTTAAAAATGTCCTAAAATAAAACGATTACATTTAAATTAATTGGATATAAAGATTTGAATCCTTTTCATAAAAAACTATTAATAAATTAGAAATAATAATAAAAATAAAATAATATTAATAATAATTATTATTATTATTATCTAATAATTTACATTTCGCATCATCTAAAATTTTAGAGATTACTACAAAATAAAGTTTTTATTTGTATTTGGAAAGGTCTGAGATTTCTTCAAATTTACAGAGAAATTCACAAAGAAAGAACAATTTTCCATAACTGTATTTAATTGTTTTGGTTGACAGGCTTAAAATTTGTGAATTAAAATGAAAGTTACATCGAATGGATTACTGAGCACATTTTCGACATATTCGAAAAATAAATGGTTGTTATCTTATGATTTTATTGTTTTCATATTTATTCACCGAACTTTTCAACTCACTCTCGTAATATTGATTTTTATGAAGATCCTTAGCTTAAAAACTTTATTTAGGATTAAAACTATCTCTAGAGCCTAAATTCACAAACACTGGCATACTTCAAAGAAAGTTAATCTATTGTCATGGAAAACTCACTGTAATCGCTCTTTGTATTCTGGATAAATGGACTCTACTATTGCTGTGTTGATGCAATACCTTTTCCAGCGCAACAGATGCGAATATTTGGCAGTTAACATTTCTTGAATTCTGTCTAAAAAGTACTGAGAGTGAATGTAAAATATTATCGCTTTGGAAAAAATGGTTACCTGGTGAATTAAAAGAGGAACTGATTTTTCTGTATATTCTCTTTGATCACAACTGGATAGTTCTAATTTCATAACATCTGCTTGAATTTTGAGAGGTCTTTCGTCAGCAACTTGGAGTGTTCGTTGCAATATTAATTTTCTCAGACGACGAAAATGATCAGGATCCTTAGGTACGTATATAGAGCTTTTAAGATACCGTAATAATGCCTTAACACCTAAAAACTACCTCATGCCTTTTGTTGGAATTCCATGAACTAGCTGATTTTCTTCAATTTGACTTTTTAATTCTAATATTTCTGCTTTTAAGCTATCTTCAATAATTTTTAAACCTTCTTCTTCATTTTCCTCCATAGTACTAAAACTTAATTCAAATAAATTATGTAACTTTAATATCTAATTAAAAATATTATATCATTTTTAATGCATTTATTAAAATTGATAACTAAAAAATAATATATAAATTTGACACTTTGTTACCATAGATTTATTAAATTTTTATTCAACTAAAACAATGCCAATAATATGCTCTTAATCATTTTTATTATTTCATTTTACAAACTTTCAAAATTTTCAATACTTTTACAATATTTCTAAATAAAATTTAAAGTTTACTCAAAAAATAAACATGAAAAAAATTAAAATGAAATAAAGTTTTATAAAATTTAGTGAAATAGAAAAAATTATTTGACAGAATTAAGCGAAATATCTCTTTGTTGATCAGTGGCTTTAACTTGAATCTACGAAATAAAGAAGCAAAATCTAAAATCACACAAAAATTATTGACAATGACAATGCAATGCTATAAATTTTCAACTTGAATCTACGAAATAAAGAAACAAAATCTAAAATCACACAAAAATTATTGACAATGACAATGCAATGCTATAAATTTTTGTAATTTTGTTCAAGAATTCGTTGCTCGTTTGAATGGAAACATGGAAATAGAAGGTGGCTAGATAGTATTGGATAATCATAGAATTCACAAAGCATGCGAATTACGCGAAATTATTGATGAGCCTTTTTAAGAGATGAGATTTCCATCGTCTTTTCGTATATGTTTAATCCAATCAAGAATATCTGAAGCTGAAAGCAGAAGTTCGAAGACTATTGTGCAAATATACTGGTGGAACATCATTGATTTCACTAATATGGTAAAGTATAAATACAGTAACAAAAGGAAATTGTAGAAATTAAGAAATCTTAGAATTTCTGAATTGAGCGATCCAATGCCAGTGGAATATTAATAAAAAATTCCTTTTTATAATTTTTTTTTATTAAATTTGAAATAAAAAATGTTTAATTTTTAACGAAAATGGTATTAATTAATTGAATATTAAGATCTGAAGAAGTTGTTATCATTAAATAATACAATGAATTGTTTTTTAAAATATCATGATTTCTATTAATCTTTCATCCTAGAAAAATAAATTTTGATTTTGGCTAAATTATTAATATTATAATTTATAGTCATGACTATTGAGTTAGGTCGCGTAAGACCCTTCGTTAATGATTGTGTATCCAAAATTAGTATGTTCATAAAAAATAAATTATACCCTGAAGTAGACTAAAAAGATTGGATCATGTTAAATATAAGACAATTTTATTTAAAATTTAAATATATGACAATTTAAATATACAAAGACAAAAACTTAAAAATTATTTGTATTTTGAAATACGTTTGGATTTCCCTATCATCATCAACTCTAGTTTATGAGTTCCCGTAGCATTGACACATGGCATGATTGTGACTCTGTCTTTCATTAATTTCCTACCTGCAGCAGTTTTTTTCAAAATAGGTAACATTTGTTTGGTTGTGCAGGCTTTTATAGACTAAACCAGTTTCATCACAGTTATATATCTGTTGTGGTACAAATTCGTTTTCTGAGATAATCTTTTTAAAGTCATTTATAAACAGAATGGCTGATTCGGTATAACATGATAGTTTCTCACCCGATATTTGCAAAATTCGTAAACTAAAACGATTTTTAAATTTTGTAAGCCATCCACCACTTGCAATAAAAGCATCCGATCCATTCATAGACTTATTTATGTCTAAGGCCTTTAATTTTAGCACATCATTAGTTATTATGTCGTGCATAGATCGTCTATCTACAAACCAGGCGTATAATCTTTTCTCTAATTCAGAATTTTGTGCACCTTTCATTTGCTTCATTAAAGTCGTAGCTTTCAAATTATTCGACACAAAAGTATGAATATTTTCCTTATTAATCTTGATTCTAGATAATGTTGTTGCATGGATAGAATATTTTTTTACATATATCGTTTGGCTTGTTCCCACTTTCAATCTCTTTTAAAATTGATAATTTGTCTTGCATAGAAATAGAGCTCCGTTTATTTTTCTGCATAGCTTTAGAATTTAAATTGTTAAATAAAGTTATTAAAATTAAACAAAATAATATTATTAAATAGACTTAGAATTACTTAATTAATAAATAAATTAATAAATTTTAATTTACAGCGAATTTAGCTTTGCTTATATAGATCATGCTTATATCGAGCGATTACTGTACCAAGAAGTATATTTTCAAAAGTATCCTTGTCATTGTTACAATTTCTCTCTCTTCACATATATTCATTACGATAACTCTCTAGATGGTCTTTCCAGACACCTTTCTTTTTTTTTGCATTAAGCTTCCATGACTCTAAATTGTCATATATTTGAATTGTAAATAAAAATTGTTATACATTTTGGGTTCTAGAATTAATAATAATAAAAAATAATAATAATAATATTATTATAAAAATAATAATTAATAATAATAAGAGTAATAAGAGTAATAATGAGAATTAAAAATAATAATAATAAATTTTTTTTTAAAAAAATTTTATTCCAAAAGCCATATATTAAAATCTCGACGTGGGGACTTTGATATATTAGACTAATCGATTTTTTTTACAATCGTGTGGACTGTAGGTTGAAATCGAACTCTATCATAGCGTGGAGATAGATTTTGATTATTGGCTATTAGGGAAAATAGCCGTCTCTAAGCTTAGGTATTGGTGATTGTAGAAAAATCTCTACGACTATATAAAGAGACGGATATTCCCAGAAAGCCGCCCAGAAAATTATTAAAGTGAATTTTAGTAGTGTTATATTCGTTTGGAATGGAAAACATATTCAAGACTTTTACGAAGAGGATTATTACCAAGAAGTGAATTATTTCTACAAAGAAGACTTTTTTGTCACGAAGATTCAGACTTCAGTAATGATTCTTAGTTCAACAAATATTCAACAGGATTATAAAAGGGTATTTGTCGAGTTTAGGAGTCCCTAGAGCCTAGTAGACGACCCGGGGATCTCTTTGTCGATCCTGGTGAGAGTATCTTTAATTTTGTTTTATTTTTTTAATGATTAATAGAAACTTCATTTTACTCATTTTGAATTTATAATTTTGGGTTATTTGTGTTCTCTTTTCTTTGATTTTCATATAACTGAATTTGATTATTGATTTTAGATTATTGACGATTTTGATTGTCAGTTTACGACGAGTGAAGCGATTGTTTTTGCCTTATTCAATAAAATATTATCGTGACTGTTTTGATTCAACTAGGGTGCGGATAAAGTATTATTGTGGGAATTTTGATTCAAATCGAGTGTAACTTTGTGCATCGAAAATAGAATTACGAACGCACCACATTAAAGTGAGGAGTTGTTGATATACGAGTCCAACTTACTTTCAAGGTATAATAGTAATATACATTTGATAATATGAATCGAGTTCTATCTTCAGAGCAGATGATAATTCTGCTATTCGTGTATTCAATGCTAATCCCTCATATGCTCACAAACACTTATAGTCAGAGGGTGGCTGATACAGTTTATATATACAGTGTTAAGTTTGATGAAAACGTGTATTTAAAAAAGTTGAGCTAAAAAGGTGGATGTTGGATTTTCGAGCAACTTATCATAAATTGTTTAGAACTCAGAAGATTTTAGTGCGCGTATGAACGGAATTAAAATTCGAGTAACAACTTAAATAAAAAATTGATTGCAAAATATAAACTTTTAAGCGATGAACTGAAATAAAATTTTTGTTATATAAATCTACAACTTTATTATTGTTACAAATTATTTTGGAGTTAAAACCCGAGATATAAAGATTTCTAAGATAAATTAGATCACTCTTCGGTATCCTACTCTCAAGGGCCAACAGTGAAAATTTTGGTTCTCCGTCCTACTAGACTTTTAGAACAAAAAAAGAAAATACTGGGAAATCAGAAAAAAGGTAAAAACTTATTTGATCCTAAAGTCCTGGAGTAGCAGCCCAACTTTTAGTATTTAATTAATTTAATTAAACCTTTAACTTATAATTTCAAATCGAATTATAGTTAAGAGGTTTTCGTTATCTTATTTTAAAACCAGAAATTATTATGATTTTAATTTATTCAAAAGTTTAGTTAGATTTGTAATCAAATCTACTGAACCAAAAACAAATAATATTACTTATTAAAATTTGATGAGACTTTTCGTGTAACTGGCTGCTTGTTTGTCTCGAATATTGTTTGTACGTTCCCAAATATCGTTTGGACTTTCCTTTTTAATTTCCACTGGATTTCGTCTAATTTCGTCTCTAATTCCTTCGTCGAAGTAGTTATTTGTATTTATTTGTGTGTTTTGGTAATGAAACATTTTAGTATTTATATTATATTATTATTTTTAATTTCATCTTAAAATATTTTATTATTTATTTCTAGTAATTTAAAGTTACTAAACAATTTTTACAAATATTTTTCAAATTAATCATCAAAATGATTATTTTTAATTAATTATAATTATAATAATAATTTTTATATTTTATATATTATTTTATCATTTTTTATTTAATTTTATATTTTATATTTTTAAAATATTTTCTGTCGTTGATTACGAAAGGAGGATAAATAATTTAATCCGGGTCTTAACTCTTACATAAAATATTAAAAAAAATTTTTTTCAAATAATATTGTAACAAATAAAAACATAAAATTAAACACAAAAAGTTTGTAATCAAAAAGTTCAAAATATTATTATTTCGTATTTGAACTGGATTGGGAACTGGACCTGTGAGTCTCCACAACAGTACACATATAATAATAAAATACTTCCCAATTAGATTCAAGCTAATCAACACCTCCATAAAATTGTATCTATGAGTTTATGATCTGTTGATAAAACGCAAATTGTTCTATAATGTGACGTTCACTCTGGTCCCAACTAATCAAACAATATTGAAGTAATGATAACACATTAACAATATTATTAAAGACATAAATAAATCGAATGAAATAATAGAAATCATTTTAATAAAAATAAAACAACAATAAGTTTTGTTAGTGAAAATTAATCGGAGACACCAATTTATCTCTATATTCTCTATATTCATATTTATCTTTATATTCAATTTATCTCACAAGTTTAATTAACGATAAATTATAAAATTAATTACAATAATGAAAAAAGTTATACTATTAATAACAAGAAAAAGAAAATAAATGAAAATGAAAAATCAAACAGATTAGGAACTTATCCAGGATCCTTGAGCATCTTGTCATTTTTGGTTTGCTGAACTCCACTGGCTCGACAAAAGTAGGAGTTATGGAATATCATATTTGATTCAGTCAAAAACGAATAGCACCGTTTTTATCGGTAGCTCTTATCTTCGTAATTGTCAATGTTATCACAACATTTTTCAAATTTCAATTAATTTAGTTTCGTTTTGAGTTCTCAAACTAACCTGTTAGTAATTAACTTGAATCATATTGTAAATATCAAATATTTTAGGAAACCAAGTTCTATATTTTAATTATAATTTTTCTATTTTAGTTAAAATACGATTTTCTTTTAATTCTGTTATATTAACTTAAAATTTAATTTTTTCAAATTATTTTATATTTAATTTTTTGATATCATTCAATGAATTTATTTATGATTATTTAAACGAGTTTGTGCGATAAACGTTAAATAAAGTGAATATAACTAAATTTTTTCTTTATATATAGATTTTTGAAATTTAAAAATTGTTTGAAATTTTACACTGTAAATTTAATAAATATGATAAATTGTTTAAAAATTTAATTGTTTTTGTTTTATTTGAAATTTTATTATGTTAAAATTATTTAATTATAATTGATATATATTGTATTTTAGAAAATTAAAAGAAGGTTTTCAAAACGAGGACGTAAAAGTATGGATCACTATTGTTATTATAAATTTTTCAGTTTCACATTAGGCATTGAAACTAAATTAGATGAAAATCTTTGTTCACTTTGCGAAATTAATAGTAATGAGCCATATTTAGGAAAATTGTTGAGTCATTCAAATCTTTCTGTTCACGAGAACTGTCTGGTATTCATACCTTTTTTAAAAATATGTCGAAATATTAAAATGTTTTAAAGTATTTCAGCCCTGTTTTAAATCAAGAATCCGATCCTTCAGGAAAGAAAAAAGATTATATTCTTGGATTTAAGTTGTCAGAAATAATCAAGGAAGTTAAACGAATAACCAGGTTAAAATGTTCTATATGTAAAAAGCGGAAAGGGGGAATCGGTTGTTGTAATGTGAACTGTAGAAAATCTTTTCATTTGGATTGCGGTTTAAAGAACAATACTATGGGGATATTTGCAGGTTCATTTACATTTTATTGTAAAGAACACGCTAAACCTCAGGTAAATAACATTTTTGCTGTATATGGAACTGTCATTAATTTAATTTTGATTGATTTCCAATTTAACTTTGACTAATAATGCGGATTAGAATTTGACCAAACAATTATCCTGGTGCAAAAAAGTGGTTCCAGAATGTACAATATGCTTGGAATTGGCGTTGGCTGAAGAAAAAGACGATTCAAAGAAACCAAGGATTGAGTAAGAATTAATTATTATTATATAAACTCAGGCAAAAAATTTTGAACCAGAAACGATTGGACAAATTTCTTGGGAAATGTAAAACAACGAGAAGTTATCCACGGTATGTGTTGTACGCGGTGTTGGATGCACAAAGAATGCATGATCAAATACGGCTTGTCAGCGGGACTGCACCACGTGAAGTGTCCAAATTGTGCCAACAGAACCTCTTTTATTGATGCAATTCAGCAATGCGGAATTTGGTTACCAGACAGGTAATTGACTGACGTTTCAACTGAACATCAAATGCACACATTAGGGATGCCTCCTGGGAGCTGGTTCCGGGTGCCTTTCAGGAAATGTACGAGAACAATAGCATTCACTCACTGGAGACCATTTCTGAGACAAGTCGGAACTGCAGCACTAACAGTATAGATTGCCTTGAATGTCCAGAATCGATGCCCAGCAACGCTAATAAAGAAAACATCAATCTCGATCCCCCTGTCACCAAGATCGTAAAATCTCCCTGCGATTCAACCCGTTCCCCTATTCAGGCGGACATTAGGAATTATATATCGACGCCTGAAACTATCACCAAAGAAAAACTGATGGTGGTTCATCAACCCATCATTTCGAAAAAAGCCTGTCTGAAACGATCGATATCAAATCCTCTTACTACCACTACAGTTGTGTCAATAAAGGGAAAGAGGAAACGACTGCGAAACAAATCATCTAATGAGAAGGCTCTGGTGTACCGTCAGTGCCGGAAGTGTTCGAAATCGTTGGTCTGCCTGAGTTATCACAATCAGGTCAAAAGGCGAAGACTTCACGACAACATCAATAATAACGACGACGAAGATGAAGTTGATTTTCAATTAATATTTTTCTATTTTATTATTTTTTCAGGGTTCCAAACTCAATAATGAATTCATTTGCGTCTCGTGCTACTTTTAATGTTTGGAATTTTTTTTAGCAATTTTCTGTCTGTAAAATAAATAGATATTTGTTGATAAAATATAGAAATTTTTGCCTTCATTCTTGTTTTGTTCAATTTGTTTTTTAAGAAGTTAAATAAGTTTGTAAAATGATAATATAGATTTATCTTAATAGCTAATAATATAGATATATCTTAATGACCAATTGACTAGCATTAATGTAATGTGAACACTTGCAGTGTAGGGAAATCAGTTAGAATTGACATTTTTAATTAATTTTGACTTCGGATTTATTTGTAACTTTGAGTAATATTTGAAAAAGACAAATAGTAATCAATCTATTTGAAATCCTTTCAAATGTTGATTGGACATCAATACTTCAAATGATAGACCTAACAGTAAGTTTAATTTCTAACTTCAATAAATTGTGGAAAACTTTGGTCTGCGGAGCTTGAAGTATTGCCACTCGCTATGTGAATCTTTGAATTTATTGGATCCAAAAACCGAAAGATTTAGGAAATACTTTTTTGTTTTTGAATTCAGAAATATAAATTTGAATATTGAAACCTTTTGTAATCATCTTGTTTTGTCCTACACTCCATCTATTATATGAAGAAATTAAAACTAATACACCATAATCATTTTATTAAAATTTTAGAATAATTCTTGTGAATTAAATTTATTCTACGTGAAATAAGCTGACATTTCGATTATATGTAACAATATTTAAATAATTTATTTAATTATTTATAAATATGATTTCATCAATCAACTTATAAATGATTTTCTTATTAAAATATCATTTCTACAGTATTTAAAATCTTTCTGAGTGAAATATCAAGAACGATATACTGTGAAACCTGCATAAATGAACATCTTTGTTATCTGAACACCTCTTTTATTTGAACATTTAATTCCGTACACTGTAAATATAAGTTATTGTCACCTGTGTT
>JBBMKC010228280.1:0-11706 GCA_037834085.1 Bipalium vagum | reverse complement strand
CAGGGGACCTTGTCAAGATGTATACCCCCGAGGCAGGTAAGTTAAGTAAGTTTTGTGTTATTTTCTTTTATTTCTCCCGGTTCTTGTTTCTTGTTCTGTTTGTGTGTCTGTGGTATGATTGATGGTTTGATGCACTATGGTGATGGGTGGGGTCGGTGTTTGTTAGCAGTTTATTTGTAACATTGTTGTATGTTCTGCTCATTCGGGGTATGTGGGGTCAAGGCCACGACCGGTGATAAACTGGCTAAGTTGTATAAAAAAAATTTTAAAAAAAATAAAATAAAATAAAATAAAAAAATAAACAGTGCATTTTGGCATTACTTTAACAAGATGCATGCAAAGCTTAAGAAACAGTGGTCTGCAATGTGTAACAAACAGGGACCTATTCTGTTGCAAGATATCATATGTTGATTCTAATGGACCTTATTTTGATAAATAAAAGATTGTATAAAGCCTTTTCTCACTTAGTTTTGACAGCTAAAAATATATAAAAAACGACATTTCTTATGTACCAACTTAATAAATTGAATTTTTCTTTGTGCATATTAAATTGATAGATTTTGTTTTGATATGCACAAGCATGAAACACCAGATTGAATGGAATACTTATGGAGTCAACTAGGATAATGAAATGAAATAAAAATTAAAAAACATAAGAGTTTCATATTAGATTATTCCCATGACAACAGAACAGAATTAAAGAATCTTGTGGTAAATAAAGACCGAGAAAGAAGTATGCATGTTACTTCCTCACACAGGTATGAACTGAAGTTTGAAAATTACCATGAATAAGTTATACCAGATCTTAGATAACTTCTAACAAGAACCACCGAGGCAGCTCCAAGACTTTGATATTATTATTCAGCAGCCAACATTGAGCCAGTGGCTGACAATTTATACTATTAATAACTGGAGTCGTGTCTGTATATAATGAATTACAAATTTCTGTTAAAGTAATAATAAAAATAAAATAAACAGAAATCATTGATAAAGTTAACGTGTTTCGAAAAATCTTTGGTTGATTCAATTTACTAATATTTCTGTTATACTTTATTAACTTTGAAAAATTATGCAATATAATTTAGTATATTTTTTATTGTAAAAATTATTAATTTTTTTAAAGTTTTATATTTTTTACAATTTACAAATTTTCTTAAAATATATAACTTTGGTAAATTTAATTATTTATCATTACTTAATTTATTTAATTATTAATTCTTTAATTAATTTCAATTATTTTTACATTAAATTATAAACTATTTTTAACTTATTAGTTATATTTCTAAAATATAAATTATTTGTTTTTAAAGAAAATGTCTTTGACAAAAGTGAGAGTGAAATTATAGGATTTTGAAAAAATTATAACAAATTTTAATTTTAAAATGGTTATTTTCATAGGTCATATGACGTAACTGTAATCAAGTCCATGTCATTTTATATAATTGAATTATGCATCGGTATTTAATTAAATTGTTTGTAAATTTATGTGTTAATATTATAAGTCCACGAGTACACATTTAATGTATCATAAAATTATAGATAAAAATAATAAATCTTTTATTTTAATCTAAATAAATAAAATTCAATTAAAAATTTATAAAATTTGATGATTTTAGATTTTAAACCATTATAAACGAAAAATAGATAATCTAACTGAAATTGAGAAACTTTGGCTTTCAAAATGAATTAGATTGAATGCTAAATAAAAACATTGTTTTAATATATAAACATATGCATTAAATTTTTTTTGAACTTTTGAGTAATACTAATTTAATACATTTTATAAATTTAATTAAGTCATAGTTGGTAGATCAACTCCATATTTTCTAATGGCATTAGAAGTCTGGATTAAGAAGGTTATAGAGTCTTCAATATTGGTGATATTTAGCAAAACAACATGCCCTTTTTGTAAACAAGTACGATAAATAAATTATGCTCAAATGATTATTGCTTACTACAGATCAAAAAAGTATTTACAGAAGCCAATATCAAGTTTGCTTCTGTGGAAATAAATCTTTTGTGTAAGAATTCTTTATGAATTTAGTTTATATCTTTTGCATTTTACATTTATTATTGGTAATCATTAACTGTACTCAAATACTTTGGTCTCATTTCATAATCTCTAGAATCTTGTTAATTAGTTATTAAATATAATTTCAATAATTTTAGCCAATGGATCGGAAATGCAAAACACCCTTTTTGAAATGACTAAGCAAAAAACAGTTCCAAACATTTTTGTCCGTGGAATACACCTAGGTAATATTCTGCCTTTTAAATAAATATAATAATTGTTAATCTATTATTAAAATTGTTTTACCAGATTCTGTTAGATCCACTATTTTATAAATAGCTTATTATTCACATAAAATCGACTTAGAACAATCATACATTTATCAGCTCTACTCATATTTTTGGAAATAAAATATTTTCGTTTAGGAGGCTGCGATGACGCTATCAAAGCGCACAACGATGGGAAATTGAAGGATCTGTTGGATTCACGATCCTTCGATTACGACCTGGTCGTCATTGGAGGTGGTTCCGGGGGACTAGCTGCTTCTAAAGTAATTAACCATCATTCTCTCTGAAACGTCAATGATTATCAAAATAGCTATTGATTTTTTTGTATTTAAAATGTCAAGATTGTTACAGTTGATAATTTAAAATCACTTGATGGGTTTTAAGTATTGGAAACCCCTTGTGCTATCTCACATTTCTCCACAAGTATCAAGTCAAT
The DNA here is from genome assembly GCA_037834085.1 of Bipalium vagum. Classification (NCBI taxonomy): domain Eukaryota; kingdom Metazoa; phylum Platyhelminthes; order Tricladida; family Geoplanidae; genus Bipalium; species Bipalium vagum. The sequence continues at coordinate 8,972 of JBBMKC010228280.1, read as the reverse complement.
AAATTTTATAAGTAAAATATAAATATAAATTCATTTAATCAAATTGATCACCATTGGTTACCATTTTCCAGTTAATTGAGAAAAGTGATATTACTTTTGATATAGAATTTTCTTTGTGTTGTTTTTGTTTATCAAAATAGATTAACCAATTTAATCGATTTCCATAAAAGCAAATTTCTTGGAAATTGATTTCCGTTTTTTTTTCATTTGCTTGTGTTCGAGAATGATTTCTGCCTTTTTTAGGAGGCTGCCACATACGGAGCAAAAGTTGCTGTTTTAGATTTTGTTAAGCCAACTCCGATGGGTACCAGTTGGGGTTTGGGGGGAACTTGTGTCAATGTGGGGTGTATTCCAAAGAAATTGATGCACCAATCAGCTTTGATCAGTACTTTCCCTTTTTAATATCGATTGTTTTATTGATCTTCACTCTTTTTTCGATTAGAGTACGCTTGTGAGGATGCTCGACTGTATGGATGGAACGTTCCGGAAAAGTGTAAGATTTTTTGTCTTTTACTTTGCCTTTCCACGTTGTATAACGGGGGGAAGAGGTAAAATTCGCTTCAATAAATTTCAATATAGACATCTTGTACATATTGTGATGATTTCCTTTGTTAGAATAAATTTTTTATCCGATATTTGATCAATTAAAGAACATTTGAATATTCTTTATTTTCAAAACTTAAAAAATATCGATTGAATTTCCAAATCGAATTGAGGAGAATATTTAAGATTGGTTTTGTCAAATTCTTTTCTTAAGCTTTCCTCTTCTCGAACCGAAACGGACTTGATTTGATTAGTCACTTAACCTTCCTACCTTTATTGACCTCATTGTGATCAATTTTTTGTAGTGGACCACAATTGGGGTTCAATGATTGAAGAAATACAGAACTATATCCGTTCTCTGAATTTCGGTTACCGAGTTGCCCTGAGAAACAAAAGTGTCGATTACATAAATGGGTATGGAAGATTTGTTAACAAAAATACTGTAAAGGTAACGTTTGCGATTTTCTGAAAAAACGATTGTTGATTTTTACAAATCTATTTAAAGGTTATCGATAAGTACAATTCGGAAAGAGTGATCACTTCCAAGCGATTTTTGATTGCCACCGGGGAAAGACCGCGATATCCAGACATTCCCGGAGCTATCGAATACTGCATCACCAGTGACGATCTGTTCTCATTGCCGTACAGTCCGGGCAAGACTCTCGTCATTGGTGCCAGTTATGTTGCGTTGGAATGTGCTGGTTTTTTGGCTTCCCTAGGATACAAAGTGACAGTCATGGTCCGATCGATATTTTTGCGCGGATTTGATCAGGAAATGGCCAATAAAGTCGGTCAGTACATGAAAGAACACGGTATTGATTTTATCACTGAATGTGTTCCGACAAAAGTAAGAAAAATATTATAATTGGTTTCTGTTGAAAATCGATTTTTTTGTAGGTTATTCCCATGGAAGAGGGCAGTCCCGGTAAGAAGGAGGTGTACGGAGAATATGTAGGAACGAAATCCCAGTACAAGGATTGGTTCAATACGGTATTCAAAATTTTTGAGAGATTGATTTTTCTTATTTAATCGATTTTTATTGCTTAGGTATTGTTTGCCATTGGCAGAGATCCATGCACGAATGATATCGGATTGGAGAAGATTGGTGTTGTATTGGACAAGTGAGAATTAAGCTAATTTAGCTTTTTTGTTACCATTGGAAACGTTTAGAAGTGGTCGGGTAGTAGTAACGAACGAGGAACAGACCAATATCGACAATGTCTATGCCATTGGAGACATCATTTCTGGAGGACTACAACTAACGCCGGTGGCCATTCAGGCGGGTAAAAATTTGGCTCGGCGATTGTACGGTGCCAGTCAAGTTCTGGTAAGTACGTTCCCCTGCTTCCTCTTTTTCTCTCCTAGTCTCATTGGCGATGTTTTCTTTTTTCTCAGACTGACTACATCAACGTTCCCACTACGGTGTTCACTCCGTTGGAATATGGTTGCATCGGAATGGCTGAAGAAGTCGCGATCGGAAAATTTGGCCAGCAGAACATTGAGGTCTACCATCAATACTTCAAGCCTTTAGAGTGGACTGTGGCTCATCGACCAGACAATGCGTGTTATGCAAAGCTAATCTGCAACAAATCAGACAACGAGCGTGTCATCGGTTTCCATGTGATCGGCCCCAATGCCGGAGAAATTACACAGGGTTACGCAGTTGCCATGAGAATGGGTGCCACAAAAAAAGATTTCGATGACACCATCGGTATTCATCCGACATGCTCCGAGGTATGTGACGACAGTGACTCGATAATAGATTTTGTTTTTTATCGATTATCCCTTTTTCTGATCATTATTTAAAATAATTTTTTTGTGTAAATGAAAATTCTAATATTTATATTGTTATATATTCATTCATAAATGGAAAATGATTATAGATCTTTTCTGTTAATGGAAATAATTTTTTACATATTTAAAATTGTTGGAAGTCGGTTTTAATTTTTTTAACGAAAGAAAGCAACAAAAATCTAAACTAATGTCATTTTCCTTTCTTTAGACATTTACCACAATGCAAATCTCCAAATCATCGGGGATCGATCCTGCTCAGTCCGGTTGCTGAGGTTAATTTCTGGTTATATCGAGTCTGCCCTATCGACACCCGATTGGGTCGATTCTATAACCAGATAGTTTCATTAGGATGTGAGTCGTGGCGTCAGTGATTTTGATTATAAATACGTTTACATGAATTTCGACATTTATTGCTGATCCGTGTAACTCCTTTTCTTGTTCAATGATGGTCTTTTGGAAAAGTCTTCGGAAATCCGTTTGACCTGATGCTGTTGGAGTTTACCGGGTTGTATTACATTAAATAAATATATTTTTCTATATTTTCTTTTTCATATTATTAATTTTTTTAGTTGTGATCAATTTTTTCTATAATTTTTAAAATTGAACGATTTATTTATTATACATATGCATTGACTTGTTTAATTTTTTTATCCAATCAAAGTGATGAATATGAGTTGCTATTTTTATTTATATTATAAATTATATCAGTGCAAATATCTGTTTTATAGTTCATAAATTTGTTTTTAACATAAAATTTTTAGATAAACTAAATTTGTTTCTTTTTATATATTTCAATTTTAAATTACAGATTAATACTCTGAAAACTCTATTGATCATCATTTTTTCTAGTATTAGAGACAGACATTAGGGCTATTAATTTTCGAAATATTTTAATAAACGCCCATTTGAGAAAATTTTGGAAAGATGAAATATCAATTTTTTGAATTTTTAGGTGAAATACAAAAATGAAAAATTTTTAATACTTAAAGCTGGGTATAAAATAAATAAAACATTCGGAAAACGGCTAACAAAAAAGATCCTTAAACGATGGTTATATAACGTGATAATATCAGCTTTCGATACTGGACACTATAAGTGTCCTGGAAGGAAGATAGATATCATCAGAGTTGTTAGAGTCGATTTTAATACTAATAATTAAAAATGATTGTATTCAAAGAAAACAGTTAGGACATCTCACATCTTGAAATGTTCCAAGGAAGTCACTAAGAAGTTCGATTCAGCTCAAAGCATCGAATGAGTGGTTAAAGTGTCTTCTTAAAAGAAATTTATTTACAATACGAAAGGTAATAGGATTTCTGCATTGATAATAAATTAATCAAGGGAACATATATTTTTATCAACAATGTTAATATGTGATTTCTGGATTCGATATTCAAATCGAAAATATTTTTAATCTTGATGAAACTGTCATTTTGCAGAGTAGCAGATCAAATTCACCTTTGAAAAATTTGGTGCAAAAAAAATCATCTTCATCTATTAATTTAATGAAGTTCCGAAAAACTGGAATCTTCGGTGTTTCTGCATCTGAAAAAAAGGTTTTTCAACAATAATAAAAGTGAAAGAGGAAAATGGATGTAAGAGAGAAAGACAATTTAACATAAAAGACTTTAAATTGTCAGAAGGGTTTAGTTGAGTGTAACGAAGAGATTAAGTTTTTAAAATATTATTATTTGAAGTGTGATGAGTTTATAGAGGATTAACATAAAATCGAAAAATATAAAAATGTAAATTCAAAAACTTATTATTTAAGTTATTATTTTCATCAAAAATGAAACAATCAATCGAAATAATTTAGATAAGATCAAATTTTATATATATTTAAAACAAGATACAATTATTATTCTTGAAATTCTTAATGGAAAATTGAACCTGGAGAAGATTTAAAGATAAGTATTGACTATTTTCAAGACCCATGAGATAAGAACTTGGTTCACCATTCTATTTGACTCAGAGAACACTAAAAAAGAAAATACTGGAAAATAAAAAATTTAGCTTTATGATGCAAAAGTGTTGGAGTTGAAAATTCAATCTTTATTTACTTATTTTGGTTAGAGAATTATTAACATAACTCGTAAATGAATTACAGTTATTAATTTGATGGTTATTTAACTTTATAATGATCAGATCACCTTTCATGAATTGAATGAAAGGAGTATGGAAAAAAAGAAAAACAACCTGTAAAATTTTAATGGAAAGATGCCGAAGAAAATCGTTTTTGTATCGTATGATTACAAGCAATGAAAAATAGATTTATTTTGATAACCAAAAATGCAAGAAATCATAGATTGATCCAGACCAACCATCAATTTCGACTACCAAGCAAAATATTCATTTGAAGAAGACTGTTGTGTATCTGGTGGGACCAAAAAGGTATCGTCCTCTATGAGTTATTAAAAATGATAAAACGGTAAACCAATCATTATAAGCAACAGTTGATTCAAATGAAGCAGAAACGACCAGAATGGCTCATGGACTGTCGTAACGGTGCCTTCACGAATATCATGAAATCATATTTTGACTCGATGAATAGATTTTGTCTAAAGAAATTTTCTTTTACAATGACATTCACAAGTTACCAGAAATTTGGAACAATGTTATAGTAACGATGGGAAAGATGTATGATATAATTATGTGATGTATCTTTAAAATAAATACATTTTGTTTTTTAAAAATTAGGAAGAATTAACTGATATATCTAATAATTAATTATAAAAATTATTTTTATATTTTATTTTATGTATTTTTTATAGAAAAGATATATTTTGTACAGTTATAAGGTAAAACATTTTCTACAAATAAAATGGACTAAGGATTAAAGTTTCTTATTTTATGAAGTTATTGGATTTACCTTAAATTACTCTAAAAAACTTTCCGACCACCGCAATATATACTTTTTTTTGGTGTCCATGTTTAGTTTATAGAAAAGTAATTGCAAATATATATCTGATTTTTATTGTATATTTATTTCGCACAATTTTGATTCCAATTCTTTTGAATAATTACCTATAATTTTTCAATTTTTTTAATCATATTTTTAAAATACAGCTTTCTTTAAATTTAGGCGTGTTTTCAGATTTAACAAATTCCATTTTAAAAGTTTTTAATTTAACTTAATATTTTATAGAAATAGATTTTTTGGTTAGCTAAGGACACACCCCTTTAATCCTTTGAATTATTAGATCTCTAAAGGATGAATAATACAAAAATAAATAATAACAATACTACTACTACTACTAATAAAATATTTTTTATCTTAAATGATCTAATCTTTATAATGGAAAATGTCGACTTTCCAAGGTTACATCAGAGTCCACAACTAGAGACCGATTTAGTATTCCCAATTAAGAATACTGATCTACGATTGAGTAGTCGATTAATCGGTATATAATGCACTGGAAATCTCAATTGATTGCTACAAAAAGAGTAGACCGAGTTTTATTTTATTTAATTAGATAAATTATAGCGTCTGAAGACACGTATTGACAATAAACTAAAACATATAATGAAATGTATATGTATATAAATTAAATCAATAAATGTTTTTTGACACTGTTTGTTTTTAACAGGGTTAACTTATTTGTAAATTTCAAATTATGGTTTTTAATCATATTTAGGTTAGAAAATAATTTTACATTTGTTCTGATTAATATTTGATTCGATTTTTATACTTATTGATTTTTAAAATTTCATTATATTTTTTCTATTAATTGGTTGTATTTGAATTTGACATTTTGCAGTTGAGATCAATTTATTGTGTGACAATCATTTTTGTAATCTGTGTTAGAAAAAATTAAGCTTTATTGTAATCTTTGAAATTCAATTATTTTCACACTTAATAGACAAAATAGAAAGGGTCAGTAAAGTAAAGAGCTAAGTGTTACAAAAAGATTTCATAGTAAATATAAAGCGCAACACATTTAAAAATTTATTAAAAAATATTAAATCATTATTGTAATATGTATGATTATTTTAAAGACTGGGTAACATCAAAACAATAATATTCTTTAATACTAAAAAATTTTACCAATGAATTTAACAATTTTATTTCAGTATAAAAAGGTATATATTAAAAGTTATGAACATATTTACACAAGAAATTATAAATTCCAAAATTTAATAAGAAGCACATTAATACATATTTTGTATTTCAATAAAGCATTTTGTTTATAATTTTCAAAATATTTTTAAATAGTTTATTAGAATATTGTTTAAATAATCGTAATTTTAAAAAAAAACAACGCATTTATAATGGGATTTCCAGGTATTTTAACTAAAAAGAATTTTACTATTAATTTTCATTTAAGGTGGTAATGATAGAAAAAGTTTTGGTGAAAATGGGGTGAAAAAGAATTTCTCATCAGATAGAGGACGTGGTGGTATGAGTCGTGGCGGTAGAGGAGGATTTAGTGATAGAGGTAGAGGTGGTTTTAGTGATAGAGGTAGAGGTGGTTTTAGTGATAGAGGCAGAGGTGGTTTTAGTGATAGAGGCAGAGGTGGGTTTAGTGATGGAGGTCGAGGAGGAAGCGCACCTAGAAGAGGTGGAAGAGGTGGTAGAGGAGGTCGATCTGATGGACCTAAAACCTTAGTTGAACCTTTAAACGGAATACACGGTGTATATAGATACAAAAATGAAATTTTAACTCGAAATTTGACCAACGGAGAAACTGTGTATGGTGAGAAAAAGGTATCGGTGCCCAGTGAAACCGAACCAGGACAAAAAGTTGAATATCGAGTTTGGAATCCATACAGGTCTAAGATCGGAGCCGCTCTCCATTTGGGTATTGACAATCTGTATATAAACGAAGGTTCCAAAGTTTTGTATTTGGGTGCAGCAAACGGAACGACAGTTTCACACGTGTCAGACATGGTAGGTCCAAATGGAATTGTTTATGCCGTTGAGTTCTCAAAAAGATCTGGAAGAGATTTGGAGAATATGTCCACAAATAGACCAAACATAATTCCTATTATCCACGATGCAAGAACGCCAGCTGTTTATCGATTGATTGTCGGTTCAGTTGACATGATTTTTGCAGATGTTGCTCAACCAGATCAATCAAGAATCGTTGCAATGAATGCAGAAATGTTTTTGAAGAAGGGTGGTTATGTAGTTGTGTCCATCAAAGCAGCTTGTGTGGATTCATCTGCAACGCCTGAATCAGTTTATTTAAGCGAGGTAAAATTCATTGAAATTTAATATTCATGTTCTTAAAATATTGTTTTTTTTAGATTGACACGCTAAAGAAGCTGAATATCAAACCACTTTCTCAGTTAGATCTAGGAGACTTTTCCAGAGGTCATGCTGTAGTGACTGGGCAATTTCTGCCTGTTTGATCGATGTTCTGATGTACATATGAATAAATGAATTATCTCGTACTTTCTTCCTAAAAATTTATTTATTGTCGAATTATAAATCATAGAATCAATATGTGGTTTTAAATGATATTTTGAGAATTAAGTATTATTGATTAAATTTCGACTGCAAATCAATAATAAATTATAAGTAAAAAATTATTTAGTCCTTAATCTTTAATTATTCTTGAGTTTTAAAATTAAGGATTAATTTGTATATTCAACTAATCAACGTCATTTTTTTATGTATCAATATGTTTTTCAATGAATTGTGTGGAATGTTATTAGAAATTTGTTCAATTTTGGTATCAGAATTGGTTGATCATCGCGAAATACGTTTTTTTAAGGTGATAAGATATTTAGGAATTTTACGTATGAATATTGGCATGTGATATTAACTTTAATTTATGAAAATTCATAAGAAAATGTTGATCAGGCATTAAATGAAAATCAAGAAAATTTTAACCCATTCAATAAATTGACCTGTCTTTAAATTTTTTCAAATAATCATATTAAGGGCATGTTAATTAAGCTAGCATTTTCTGGTATAACTTATTTAGAAAGTGTCTTTAAACTGAAAATAGTTGAGTTTAAGAATAAGCTGTTAATGTTGGTGAAAGGTTTTTGTCAATCGTAGGACTGAGCTAGAGTGAGAAAATTAAACAAATAATACTTTAAAAATTAGCTATGATGAAAATTGTAAATACTGTAATCAACTTAATAAAAATGAAGATAATCATACAAAATTGATAGAATTTTACCTGATAAACAGAATATCGGCCCTGATTAATTATTATTAAATTAAGTAAGACCGAAAGATTAACCAGGATAGTACAGTTCAGTGATAAATTATTATTTACAGTAAAATTCAAATTTTATATTTAATTTTATACTCACCAATTCCAAAAAGGCTCCAATATGTAGGTTTGTAAATTTTCATTATGATTTTTTTGCTTTCACAAAAGGACTTTGACATTGAAAGATGACCAATATTCTGGGAAAGCGACATGCGTTGATAGTGTTTTGCAAACTTTGTGGGTACAAAAATTATTATTTATTATCAAAAAAATCTTAATCATATCAAAACCATCTTATAATCTTACAGAAAGTAATCCTATGTATCATTTTGATGTCAGTTCTGCTTTATTTAATAGGTACCAATACGAACCATTTCTTGATTACCTAATGAATAGGCCTCGGAAAATTCCCGGCAACCGGCAAAATTTAGGAAACCCGGGAATTTTAACTGTTTTTGGAAAAACCCG
>JBBMKC010228269.1:0-11707 GCA_037834085.1 Bipalium vagum | reverse complement strand
TATTATTATTATTATTATTATTATTATTATTATTATTATTATTATTATTATTATTATTATTATTATTATTAATACCAATTCTTCACATACTGCTACTGTTACTAGTTCAGATATAGTATAATAAATTCCAGTTGTTTAATTAAAACAATATCATCTCGGAAATTAGAGCCCGGAATATAAATTATTATAGGACACTTCAGAAAAAACGAAATGTCATTATCCTCTCCCATAACAAGGATCCCAAAATTCATCATTAATCATTGTCTGAGAGCCTCAACAAATCTCTAATTGTGGAAAATTAATTTTCTGCATCATTATAATAATAATAATAATAATAATATTAAATAAATTTCAAGCTTTGAATCAGGCGCAGTTGTGTTATGAATGTGATAAATTCCCATAAAATTATAAAAAATATAACAAGATTTTCTTTGCATTTTTGCATATTGTTATTAAAAGTATATTGTTGTTAACATAACAATAACAATAATATTAATAAATAATAATAATAATAATAATAATAATAATAATAATAAAATAAAAATAATAAGAAAATCAAATAATAATAATAATAATAATAAAATAAAAAAAACAAAAAAATAATGAAAAGGATATTAATATCAATAATAATAATAATAAATAATAATAAAATAAAATATTAATATTAATAATAAAATAATAAAAAGGATATTAATATCAATAATAAAAATAAATAATAAAATAGTAATAATATTAATAATATTAATAAATAATAATAATTAAATAAAATATAAATAAATAAAATAATAATAATAAAATGAAATAATAAAAAAAAAATATTGATGGCTTGGTAACAATGAAAATGTAAATCCCAGTGTATCTTGATGAAATATAATATCAAATAAATTTTACTGAAATTGCAATTTGAAGAATAGAAATATTAGTGAGAAGAACAATAAGACTTGAGCTTCCTTAAGTACCACTTACACTGTGAACTGTCATCCTCAAGGTGATCGCTTCTCAGCCTCCTTTCGGCGTTTTTGAATGGTACTGAATTTCAACATTTAGAAATGTGAAGACCCAAAATGTGAAAGAAATGTCGATTTTCCCCCTCGAGTTTCAAAATCTTATTTTCCATTTTTGCAGTTTAAATAATAAACATAATTATATTTTTTCGAGTTTTGGGGATTTCCATCTTTTAGTTTCCTTTTCGATAAATTTTTGGCATTGATAACCACCTTTGTTCAGTGAAAGAAAAAAAATTTTGTACCTTGATGAAACCTTCAAATCTGTCTATGACATCGTTAGAGATGATACGTCGTATATTTTGATTTGAAAAGGATTTCCAATAAGTTTTCAATGAGGGTGATATCTGGGCTTTGGGATGGCCAATTCAACACTCTAACTCCTTTATCTTGCAAAAGACCCTGAGGTTTTTATAATATATTATAGAGAAGGGCTATGAGTAATTCATTGGCTGCATTTCGTCAAAAACGTTTGGCTTTGAACAATAAAAAAGGAATGCGAAATCTGTAACAATTGGAATGGGAAATTCTCTAACACCCACCATACACTTCAGATATTTCGTCTTCTGATTGTTACCGGCTTTTTTCTTTCCACAATAGTGTGATTGGTAACCTGTTTAATTCTGATGAAATCGTCGGAACCTATCTTATGGACTCGAAAATCTTGAAAAAATTGTTCTTAATTTTAGTCTTTAGTTTTTAAAAAATCGAACCAGAACTTTGCAATTATTTAAAATCATGTTCAGCAGAATATTAGATTTGGTTATGAAACTCGTCTCAAAACCATACATTTCATCATCATTTCCGACTAAATTTGAAGAATGTTTCTTTCCGACTGTTCTTAGTTTTTTCCATCGGTTTACTATTCTTGACACTGATGGTTGGATCATTTTGAGGTCTTTTTCGATGACCAATATGATCCTTCATGTCTATAGTTTTCAAGAAATAAGTCTCACCTTGACCTATTACCCGAAATGTCTAAAATATTAATTATTATTTTAAAATTAAAGATTAATATCAATAAAATCAGAATCAATAAAAATTGAATTCTTGGACATAAATATGACCGTTATTTTAAGAAAAGCAAAAGCGTAACACTGGATATTGGTACCCTGTAAAAATCATTCAAAACCTATGTGAAGACTAAACGACAGTCACCTCTAGTCTATTGTAGATCCAAAGGTGGTAAATATTTAAAATACATTCAACTATCATTTTAGAGTGTGTTACAGCCCTGCCATAATTGAAGGGAAATTGAAACTACCCCCATCCATATAGAATGTTAGCCGACGAAAATTCTAAACAGCCTTACGTTTAACTTAAGCTTATTCACTGGAAAATATATTGCTAATGTATATCTCCAATATTATTAATATTATTTTTTATGATGACAATAAGTACTACTATTTTATTACTACCTGATAAAGAAAAAAGAGAACCAATTCCGAAATAAGGTATAGTCATTCTCGATAAGTTACAACATATCATTATTAAAGAAAACATTTTCAGACAATAAACTTTCTTCAAACAGGTCCAATGAGTCTTGGTCTTTATAACTTAACATGAGTATAAAGTTGCATAGTTTAAATAATTCTCCGGATTTTTTAAACTATTCTTCATACTATAGAGTACCAAATAAATGAACAAATACTATAGACATTCGAACGAGGTTTGGTAAGAGATATCATGAAAACCTTGATATAACTGTGCCTCTCTTGCCCTTACAAACCTCAGCTGTGCAAACAAAAAGTATTTTGTTTCACGGGCTGTCGAAAAAAATTGAGAAAAATAAATAAAATTTATTTAATGAAAACAGCTATCAGGGGTAAGGTAAGCATAGTCATTAAATACTTTTTCTTTAATTAAGGATTTATTGAATTTTTCTTTGACTTTTACCATGGTTAGAGACAAGGCTATTCATAACTCATTTATAATTCCCTCTGACTTGAAATAAAGTTATCACTTAGTAATATTTAGGTCAACAAATTGAAAAGGTGCCTATTTATTCGGTGGCTTTAAGGTCCTACCTAACCGAATTTTTTTTATTAAATGAGTAAATTTTTAATTAAAAACTATATTAATAATATTTAATATATAGAAAAATATTCAGAAATATATAGTGGAAATGTACAATAAACACTAAAGTAAATTCTTGTCTCACCAAGACTTTTTCTATAAACCGCCTCAAGTTGCATAAAAATTCACTTAAATCGATATCGTCATGCACGAGTACTTTGGTAATAAATTCTTATAAATCATCCCAATCTACAATGGTTCTCATCAAGGATGATATTTGCGACTTGTAGTTGAGGCGAGTATGGTGGCAGAAACCTGTAACCAATGCCTCGTTCTGTCAGCAACTTAATTACATCTTTGCGGTGATGGAACCTGCAATTGTCCATTACTAATACATCCCCATGATTTCGATCGAAATGATTGCATAGCTTATCACTAATAAAGTCCATAAAACTGTCCCCATCGAAAGATCCGTCTTTGATTTCGAAGCATAACATGTCTGTAAATTTGATTTCATATATAAACAGACGACAAAACAATAAAACCTCTCATTCTAAGAGCAACCATGCAGCTGATATTTTTGGCTGACTAAAATGCAATCAAATTCAAATAGAACTGGTCGAATATTTTTTCTATATATTTTGAATATTTGTCTATATATTTCTGTACAAACCTGTAGTAATACATTAATAATATTCACATATAAAAATTCTTTTTTTGTTTTAATATTTATCTCAAAAACGGTATATAAGGCAGTTTATTTTATGCCCTCCATTTGAAAAAACGGTAAATGAAGCTAGAGATGTGATTATTTCTGCTGTAGATATGTTGCTATAAAGATGAGAAATAAAATATCAAAGAAATGGCTTAGCCGATTCAGAAGTAGAAGTTTAGATCTTTCAGATAACAAAAAATTATCGATGGCGATCTTGAAAGTTTGTGGGATCGAAAATATATGTCGGAATTAAGTAAATTTCGCTATGCAACATAGAATTACACACCAGGCAATATCCGGGCGACTCAAACATCTACGAAAGCTTGTGGTACCTCATAGTCTTAATCCGGAGAACGTGGAAAAGCGATAAAAAAATTTAGGTATCTCTCCTAACAAGATTTAAGAAGAAGAAATTTTTGTACAAGAGCGTTATGGGGATGAAAAATGGATATACTAAGATAGTTCCAAACGAGAGAAATCTTGAGTTCATCCTAGTGAACTGCCTTCGGCTATTGTGAAGCGCAATATCCACGCAGTCAAACGTCTGCAGTGGTTTTTGTGGGACTACCTGGGAAGGGTCTACTATGAGTTTCTGAAACCACTGAAAACAATCACATCGGAAAGGTACATAAGTTATTTGAGTCACTTGGAAAAAATAGACTATTTAATGATCTTGGAGAAGGGCATGTTATTCATCAAAGAACATTGTGCACAGTCTTTCCTCTGTGACTTGGGAAGTTCCTCTTCATGCAGCTTACTCACCTGATATGGCGCCAACATGTTATTATTTATTTAAGTTTTTTCATCATTGCCTTATCGATTCGCAGTTTAAAACAGTTGATGATATTCCATCAATCTCCAATTATTTGATTTAAAATTGTCATCTATTTTCCAGACCGAAATACGCCAGGTACATGAAAAATGGATCATACATCGATTATGATGGATATTATATCTAATAATTATTTGTGGTTTTATCTTTGGCAAATATATATATTTGTTACTACTTAAACTAGTTAAAGGTAAAAATGTAGTACTTGATTAAATCCGACTCCTATTAATTAGTTGGTATCACAAAAGTCAGTTCGAATAACCCAACAATTTATTGAAATAACAAGCACAAAAGTTTTTGTGAACACAGTCAAATCGATCAAACATCAAATAATATCAATGCTTGATAATAAAATAACAAAATAATTAATGAGAAAGTCGATAATAAACTTCAATGTCAATTGATCACTACTAAAAAAACCAAATCGATAATATGGTTCAATAAGAACGTGGATAATAAGAACAAAAATGACCAATAGTCAAATTGTTACTCAAATTAAAAAAATGTATGTTTAATCAAATTAACAAAAAGGGTTTACTCCATATCCTTAAATATCATAAACATTTACTTACGTTCTTTAATAATTCTGCCTAATAAGTCACTTCTCGTTAACACATCAAATCCTTGAGCAATAAATCAATAATTCAACTCCTCAACTCTTCTTTCCGTAATTCAGTTTTTTGGAAATAATGTTTTGTCATTTTTCTTTTTATAGGAAAAATTTTTTGCAACTCAAAGAATCAATCCGATCATTGACTGGCTCCATAGAACCATCGAATCTCCTTTATTGTCTGTTGAAGTTCTCTGAATGATAACTTAATACTCCACAGAGCCATCACTCATGAAATAACATAATAATTTCTTTATTATTATTATTATTATTATTTATTATTATTATTATTTTTAAAAAATCATTATTATAAAACAAATTTCAAAATAACAATAGGGAAGAACCATTATAAAACCGACATTTCATAAAGATCACTGCAGGTGTGATGCCCCACCAAAAATTTCTTCTTTCACTGAGAAAATCGAAAAGTAATTATGAAAAATAAATAAAATTTATTTGATGAAAACAACTAATAGGGGAAAAGTAAATATATTTTCTGTCATTATGAAAAGGATTTATTGAATTTTACTTTGACGTACTAAATCCTTTAAGGGTCCTATTATTGGATAAGACCAAAATGAACTGTTTTCATTTGCTTTTTTAATAGAATCCTGACAAAAATAGCAGTTTCGCTGAAAGTAATTCTGATACTCGCAACATTCACCCATATGGACATAATAAACCCAGAAGTTGTGAAAAATAAGACTACAAAAGCATTTGTAACGTCGTCGGCGATACTTTTCGAAAAAGATCCACAAGTGATACACGGCCATTGGGCAGTCGATTATGCCACTGAAAAGGTGCTGGAAGAACTCGAGGTGGTGGTCGAACAGCTTTCCGCACAGGCAACGATGCCAAGACATTTTCAGTTCGATACAATGGTTCGAATGGTTGTTCAGCTCGTTGTCGGACTTGAACCGTTCGCCACAGTGACAGAGCTTGGGAAACGTTTTGAATACGTCGTCGGCTTCTATTGATTTTTGCGTTATTATATTTTTCAAGTAAGAAAATTCAAATTCGTACTGCCATCTCGAAATGATCCCTGACGTTAGTTTCGTATAAATGATGTGATGCATGTCATTGATCCATGCAATTCTTGCATTCATCGTTGGACTTTCAATATCCTTTTCCAATTCCAGATACAAAAGCAACCAGCTGAGACCACTGTGATCTCTCTTTTTATAGGGAGTTCTTCTTTGGAAATGCTCTGTATTGCTTGGAACCGGTTGGTTGATATATATCGGTGTTAGATGGGCTAATTTTTGGTCGATTTCTTGGGATTCTTGTGTGTAATGAGTACCAAATTGCTTCTTTAACATTACCGGTCGGAAAGTATTGTCAAATGGTTTACAGATCTGTGCACCGAGATCCGCCTGGGTTGGTAAAATGTATTGGTTATGAGGAATTGATCCGTAGTAATTCATATACCATTGATTTTGATAGACAGCCAGACAATATGCACAGCTGCATGTAAATACGGAATTGGAAGAAATGGGCACGGATTCATACCCACTGGTGCTACAGTTATTGGGATGGGGAAAACTATTATTTATCATAATTGGTTGTATCAAATTAGGGTACTCTGGATTGTCGATAGTGTTCATTACATTCGGATCGGTAGCACCATTGACTTTGAAATTATAATACGGCGACGGCATGGGCATGAATTTATAAAGATCACTACCTAAAATGATATTTACAATGAAGGTTGGTGAGATTATAAGAGACTTGGAAAAAAATTAAGTCACTATCTTAATTTATCGATCTTATTAGTCTATTTATATTGGGAAAGGTAAAAATCTCCGGTAAACAATTTCCAAATCTTTTAATATTTACAAGGAGTGGTTTGAACAATTAGTTTGCTTGAATGTTTTTTAATAAGGACTTCAGGCCTAAATTAACAATTATTAAATTTTTTAAAATTAGAGCTTTTAAAAATTATGTTACGGTTTTTAAATATTTAAATAAATATTTTAAATAAATGTTGGTAAATTTTTATAAAATAATTTAATTTTAAAAGAAGGTGAGGTCCATGTTTGAAAAGTTTGTTTAAGTAATCGGATTTATTGAAATATATTATTATTGTCTTGATCTTGTACTATTATTAAAAATGACTGCACACAAGAATATAACTCTAATCATGTGCATTTCTTCATTTAACTGTCCGATTTTTTTGCGTCCCATAGGAAAAGAGCTCTTGGATAGGAAAAGAAATCAAAGCCAAGGTCCATTATTTATTCAAAATATCATTAGTAGCAAAATATCTTTCAAAATCATCATTTGACAATATTATAAGTGTAAATAATTAAATCTTTAAATTTGTCTTTTTGTGACGGTCTTTTCGTTGACCTTCAAAGATGTCTCTAAAATTACCATTTTTTATTGTAGAAGTTGTTTAATTTTATGTTAAATTAACAAATTCTTAAAAACATTTTATTAAAATTATTCTTAAATTAGTCCTATAGCCATTAAATTTTTTCCACCAGAATTTATTCTAAGTTTATATTAGATAATATCACAATTATTTATTGAGGAGAACATCAATAATTCTAATTCCTTTTCAATTAAAACAATTTAATGCGATTATTAATTGCTTTTGCTTCTTTGGGAGATTTCAGATGTAACTGTATCTCAATTTATTATATTACAATAATGCTTTTATTCATTATACAAATTTAAATATAATATATAATATATCATGATAATAATAATATAATCTATATTTCATGATAATAATAATATAATATTTAATATATCATGATAATAATAATATAATCTATTTCATGATAATAATAATAATTATTGTTTTAATATAGTCAAAACTTGAAGTTAATTCAAATATTTACATTAAAGGCTTATTTGACAGCATTTAATTATCCCAAAGAAAATACCTTTTAAACCTTCAATCATTTTCCTCCATGTTATTTTTTTAAGAAATTTTTCAAAATTAAAAAATTACTTTTTGAACATCCTTCTTGGCTTTTTTCAATCTTGGCACTGCCAGAAATCGTATAGCAAGGGTCCATTCCGTCAGCCTTTTCTTCACTCTTGAGATAGTTTTCGTTGGAATTTACGTTCACTTTGTTATACTCCTCATCGTTGTAGCTGGAGGACGTCGGGTATACCATCAAATGAGTATTGGGTAATGAGTTTTTCATATTCATGTAACACTCATGATATTACCATCAACAAAAGTTATGAAAGCTGCAGTGATCTATTAAAATATTATCTGATCGATTAATAAATCAATCGGTCAATAATTAATAATTAATGTTGATAATACATTTGTTTTTATCTTTATTACGGAAATTCGAGCCCTGAAGGCACAAGTGCGTCTGGTGCTAAAGTCTTTTCTCTGAATAAAAAACCAAGTCTGTTGAAATTCACTGATTGTTTCACTCTATCATTAAGAAGGATGACCTTAACTCACGTGCCATGTCTTTTCTCTTTCATAATGTCGTTTACTCCTCTCAATTGGCAAGCTATTTCTGGTTGTAAAAGATCAGTTCACAAGCTTAGCTCACCTTCGATCCAACCTTTTTTGATTATTGTATTGTGGATGAGGGGCCAAATCCAAGTTATAAATGAAAAACTTCTCGGTGGTTAGGAATAAATTCTACAAAATTATTACATTAATGATCATCTTTAAGGTTTTCCAACGATCATTGAAATCTGAGTTTTGAGTTGCCTGAACCAAAAAGAGATAAACTTTCCAGATAAAATCATGTAAGACTGGATCTGATCACAAGTGAAGCGTGACTGAGATCTGACACAAGCGATTAGTATTAAAATAAAAATGTGAAGATCGACCAGGAGAAAACAAAAGAAAATTTTTTTTAGGAAATTTTAATTGCCGACATTTTTTTCAAAAAGTCTCTGAAAAATATCAAGAAATTAATAACGAAGCCTAACATCTGATTAGAAAGGGGCAAGGGTGGTTTGTTCATAGGGAAAATGAGAAATTACGCGGAAAAAACCTTTCACTTTGACAGGGGGGAAAATAATTTTCATTTTAAATTTGGCGGATTAAAAGGGTCTTCGGGTTGCGCTGGTTCCAAGAAAATATTCAACCATCTCAATGTGGAGCGGAACCAAGACCTTGATCGGAAATGTAATCAAAAATTAAACTAAAAAGTCAACCAAAACCAAGCATTGTTATGCGAAAGCGCCTCCTCATATGATCAAAGTAAACGGCTGAGCCCGTGGATAGTCTGAAGAGAGAGAAAGAAGATGGAAAACATTTACCGAAAAAAGTGGATAAAAAGAGAAATGAGAAAAGACAGATCGAATTATTTTTCCAAATGACGCAGAAATATTAGAATTAATTAGTTTCACATGAACCGTTGCCTTGGCGAACGTCCTTTGATACAATTTAATAAAGCGGCTTGGGCTTTGAAATTAAAATTCTTTTATTATGTAATATTAAATGTTTCAAGAACGAAGAGGTAGTTTTATTTCTTAATCATTGAGCTTAATTATATTTTTCCAAAAAATATTTTTAAATTTATAAATTATAGTATAAAAATTACTGTCATTTTTGATTAAAATACTTTATAAATTAATTAATTAATTATATATTATAATTTCTTATTATTAAATATTATTGTTATATATTATAAATGATTATTTGCATTTTTGAAATTTTTTATAATAATAATTAATGGGAATTTCCATTGTCTCAAAAAATCGAATTAAATCAATTTTCAAATCTATATTCATACATAAATATTTTTCCTCAGTTACTCATTTAAGCAAAACCTATTTTTGTAAAGTTTCTAAAATATAGAAAAGATTTAAATAAAATATATTCTCATACAAAATCGACAGACAACAGCTTTTTTCTCGATTTTGGTACAGCATTAATAAATTACTCATATTTTTTATTTTATATTATTATTATATATTACTTTTTAATTAACAATTATAACTATAATAATCACCTATTGAATAATGATTTTTATAATTTCTAGTTTTTCTTTAATTAATATTGATTCGTATGTTTTTCTTTCTTAATTTTTTCTAGCTTCACTAATTTCACCTAATTGCAAATGCAAATTTTTACGCGCTCTGAGGTGGATGTGTCTACTATATTAAACCCATGACATTTGAATTGATACACGATAACAGCTAGCAGCGGTTTTAGAAGTCGATGTCTTATTTTTTGAGTAAATTTTCGTTTTACGCCGTTATTGATGTTACTTATCGTTTTTTATTCTTTCTTTTGTATAATTGAAGCTCCCAAATTCTTTTGAAACAGGTGTTTTTAATATCTTTTTGCATCTATCTTTTTCAGTAATTAATTTGTTAGTTGATTTTATAAACTTCTATTCTTCTATTGAGTATTGATGGGAAAAAAGCACTGACTGCAATTGATTGAGGAACAAATACGTTGATAAAAAAATAAAAATGCACTTTAAAAATTGATCAGTAATTCACAGGGATAAGATTGAAGAGCTTAGTTTTGATGTGAAGAAGGTTCATTGAAATTTTAAAAATATTGGTAAAGAAACGTAAAATAATCACAGTGTGTAAAAATATCAAGTTTCTTAATATTCTTTGTGTTAATATTCCTTTCAAAGAGTTCAGATTGGACATTCTGAATCTCGTTCTGGCAATAAGAACTAAGTTATATGGATGGATTAAAGTCTTAAAGGAAAGTTCTTTTCTTATAATCAAGTAAAAACGAGATATTCATTGAAAAAAAGGTAATTCTAAGTATCTTTCGGAAACTATGGAAACCGAGTGAAACAATAACTTCTGAATTTTAATTTGGAAGATGAAAAGAAAAAATTAATAAAATGACTGTCTTTGGCAAAAGGAGTTATTCTTTATCTTAAAAAACATAAAAAAAGACCATAAAAGAAAACCAATAAAAATAAGGTGTTTGGTTGGGGCTCATCATTACACCTTCGGACTACTTCTTGTTCAGTTCAATGCAACATTTTAACAAATAAAAATATATTAATTCAATAAATATTTAAAGATCAATACCAATCAATTAATTCGAATAATTGCAAATTACTTATATAATAATTAAGCAACTTACAAATATGATATTAATATACACAACTTTTTATTCCTTAACCTGATGAAATAAGAATATTGGTTTTTGTATATTTTTAGATTTAAAAATGACAGAAAATTCTGACCTCTTTTCAAGACTTAACTGATCAATTTACAAAGCTACCACAGCAGAAATATTTATTGAGTTTCACCTCAAATCCAAAATATACAATTATCCAAGCCATACTTTAACAACCTTAATAAATTTAATTTATAGTTGAGATGTCTCCTGCAGTTGGAAAAAAATGAGCTGGCAGACATGAAAATTGGCTCTCTTATATTGAAAATTTTTTACAATTTGTTATATTAAAAATATTTGATTATTTTCAAAATAGTTATAAGTAACAATAAAATTATTGAAAATAAAGTAAATAATAATAAAAAATGCTAATAGATAATAATAATAATAATAATAATAATAATAATAATAATAATAATAATAATAATAATAATAATAATAATAATAA
>JBBMKC010228258.1:0-11707 GCA_037834085.1 Bipalium vagum | reverse complement strand
ATTAATGATAATTATTATTATTATATTCATTTTACAACTCGTTTTAATAATATTATAAATAACAAAAGAAATATTTTTGTATTTTTATAATATTAAAAGTTTATTTTTGTAATTTTTTTATTAAGAGATTTGCTTTTTCGAGATTTTTAAGAATTAATTTCTCAATCTCACAATATTGTCAGATAAATCCTTTAAAAATCCCGTGCAGAGTATTAAATTTATTGAATAATTGGGAAATATATTCTGAACTCAACTTAATTTAATAGGATGTTAATTTTTCAGAAAAGTTTGCAAAGGTTTATAAGAATTTTTTTTCTGAAATATTATTTCTCATTTCTAATTTTATAATCGATCATTTGTGCACGATATTCAAGAATATTATGCCTGTGACTTTTACTGGAAAAAACAAAGTTCCAAAAGCCACAAAAACTTGTACATAATCAAATTTTTAATGAAATAAAAACGTTTTTTATTTTGATTCAATTATTTCCTTGTGAAATAATATATTTAAGGGTTGACAAGAGTGAATGACCCTATCATTTTCTACTTTGATTACTAAATGATGGAGAAAACATGTTAGCTTACAACGATTTTCTTAATATTTCAATATATGGTACATCAAAATTAAGTTTCTTCGCCAATTTGATTAGTTTCTGATATATTGACTACGTCTTTGAGTTATTTTTCATCTGTTTTTTTGGTTTTTTTAACCAGCTCAGGCTAACTTAGGGATATCTTTAGCGATGACAACATGATTTATATCCTATCAACAATAAGGGATCATTAAGAATAGAAACATTCCCAGTGTCAATCATTCGATTTTTTAAAGACTAGAGTAGAAAACATTAAAAAATAATGTGAATATTTTGATCTATATATAAGAACGTTTGGCTATTGACAATTGTTGCCTTTAATGAGGAAATTTCAAACCGTAATGAACTTTATTATTAGGCATGGTGGGAAATAGGAAAGGATGTCCTTGACCAGCTGAAAAGTAAAATAATAAATTGTTTAATTACCAAAGCTTCGACAAATTAAGACTTAATTAAGAAATTTTTTTAAAATTATCACCATATGATATCAAAATTCTTTATAATAAAAATGTTGATGCCTTCATCCAGATCATTGATGAAATGATAGGGGAAATTATGATGGAATATCGAAATCATTTGTTAAGGTTTCGGAAAACTATGGAAATCGTATTGAGATTTATAACTCATGAAATATTCATGTCATCGATTTAATAAATAAAATTATAAGCCAATCGTTTTATTCTGAGTGATGTGAAAAATTGATTAATGATCAATTATTACAATTTCTAAGACTTTAACATTTTGCAATAAATAACTGACCCTTTCTATATTAGGAATTAGTCTATATTCTATATTAGGAACTATTAGGTGTATGAATAAATATTAGTCTGTTTTTAACGAAAAGATATTTTGATAAAAAAGCTATTAAATTTATTTTTACATAAAATAAGTACAAAAAATCAATCAGCAAAATAAGATCCGTTATTGCCCATCACTTTTTTCCATCTTTCAGGTAATTGACAAATTTTTGAAAGATAAAATGATCTGGGTATCGAAGCAAGGAAATTATCAAGAAATTCTCAAAACTCAGAAACATTTTTGACACGAAACCCTGCTAAAAAGTGTTACATTGATCGAAACAGATGGTAATCTGTAAGAGTCAAGTTCGGGAAATAAGCCGCATGAGGAAGAACTTCCCTTTTCCTGTGTACACTTTCTCACCTGCAGTCTGACATTGTCTTGCAGTAAAATAGTCTTATGCGATTCTTGGCCTGAAAAAATACGTTTTTGTCTTTATTTCTAAGCCAATTGCAACAATTATTTGTTGTATTATTCAGAATTAATGGTTTCGCTAATATGGAGAAGATCATAATAAATTGGATATTTCATATCCAACCAGATACAAAGGAGCACTTTTTTGCTGTGAATATCTACTATTGCAATTGACGTTGCTGGTATACCGGGTCTACCCACGCATGAATGCGCTATGCATTATCGTAGGCAATCCACTTTTCATTTCCAGTAAGGATCAGTCATACAAAGTCTTCTTTTCTTTGCCTAGCAAGAAGCGATACGCTTGTTGTTAAACGACATAAAATTTTGATTTCTGAGAGTTCATGTGGCTCCCACTTTCCAATCTTCTGAATTTTTGTAACTATGTAACTGTCTGCTAACAGTTGCTTGGTCGACTCTAAGCTATTTTGCAAGTTTTTCTTGTGTTTAGGTAGTATTCTCATACAGTAGTTCTTTCAACCTCTCAGGGTGCAATATTCGTGGGGCACTGGCTCGTGGTAGATTGTTTTCATCAAATTTTCGTCCTTTAAATCGGTGATATCAATATTTACATGTGGTATACGAATTATCCTTCTCTCTTAGAACAGAATATATGGATTGAGATGCTGCCAAAGAACTCTTTTTTCTTGCTGAAATTCATATCTGATACAATGTCGAAAGTATCTATTTTCGTCACTCATTTATAAATCCAAAGTATTTTGATATTCTATAACAATTAACGTGAAATATTTATTTTTTCAATAAATATACAATATAAATTACTAAAATTTAAATTAAAGGGGTGTTTTCACTATTTTTTGATTTATTTAAACAATGATTAAAAACACTGTTTAATACTTATACATACACATAATAATATAATTTATTAAAATCTAATTTTATAATTTTTTTTAACACTCATCAAAGCATTAGAATAATAATTTTTGATAATAATATTAAATGTTGTTTATGACATTTTGTTTTACTATATAAATATGATTAAATTTTCGATCTTTATTTGAAATCACATCATAGAATTTTAAATACACTTAGATGTAAGCTGAAGAACCTCTTATTCCTCATGTCTATTCTATGAGTATAGAAAAGAATCAACTGCCTCAAATACGTTTTGATAGATACTATCTTGTTATCCAAATTCAGGTTTATCATCGAATAAAAGGCAAAAATGATTCCAAAAGTTTAGAAGACTTGATCTATTGGAAAACAGAGGAAAAAATTTTCAAATTTTGATTACAATGCCGTTTTGAATACAATCGAAAGAAAGCAAAGGCTTACAACACGAGAATTATGAGATCGTCTAAATATCTATTATTCCACGTTGCAACTCATCTTCAGCAATTTGGAAAAGTAAAGAAAGGTCATAGGTTTCTCATTACTTGAATGAAAGCATCAAACAGAACAGGTTTCTCATTTGCTCTTTTCTTCTCAGAAACCAATGCCTTTTGAACTTTACAAGGTTATACAATAAAAACCCCTACATTAACCTGTAAATTTAATGATTTTTGAAAGAATTTATTGATCTTTATTATGATTCTCATTCTAAAATTGTGACAATAAGAAAAAGTTATATTGCATTTTTGTAAAAATCTCAGTGAGAAAAATATGCCGAGATTAAAATTTTTATTTTTCTCGAAGAAAGTCTTGAAAACTGTAAAAGAAAATTGCTTTGAAGAGTATTTTCAATTAATTCAGCGTCCATCACCATCTTTCAATTTGCAAGTTTGAATTGTTCACAGTTTTAATTAATGATGATGGCGATAAATAATATTATTAATTATTGTTTATTTGTCTTTTTGAAAAAGATGGGAAAAAAATAAAATCACAGCTTCCTTTCAGAACCTAATCTCGAGATAAAAAGCTGAAGAAAGAATGTCTACAATTGGTTTTGTCTTTGTCATTAATCGTTCACAACGACTCTATTCTTCCTTAAAGTGACTGTGAAA
Source organism: Bipalium vagum (assembly GCA_037834085.1). Classification (NCBI taxonomy): domain Eukaryota; kingdom Metazoa; phylum Platyhelminthes; order Tricladida; family Geoplanidae; genus Bipalium; species Bipalium vagum. Next base: position 7,938 of record JBBMKC010228258.1, on the reverse strand, counting down.
ACCAAATTCCATGGGATTAATTTATTAAATGAAAAAGTGAATACATGAGAGAAATAACATATATGAATTTCTCTTTGTAAGCATTCTTTGTGATTGATATTGTAAAACCTTTCCCTGTTATTTGACAGTCCTGTGTTCAACGTTTGCACCGCCGAGAATTCCTCCCTAAGTAAAAGAAATCCACCTCCGTAAAATAATAATTCTGTAAATTGTTATTTATTCTAATAGAGTAATAATAATAATAATTAATAAATAATAATTTTTTTTATAAAGTTAAAATAAAAATTATTATTATTAATAAATCATAAAATAAATAATATTTTTTTTGATTAATTAATAAAATTTTATTCATCTTTAGAAATGGATATAAATAAAGAAGAAATGCGAAACATAATGAAATTTTATTTCTTGAAAGGTAAAAATGCTTCACAGGTAATTAAAAAGATTAATGCTGTTTATGGAGCGGATACTGTTTCGGATAGAACAGTCCGTGAATGGTTCGCTAAATTTCGTTCCGGAAATTTTAATGTCAAAGACGCACCTCGTTCTGGCCGACCAATCTGTGAAAAAGTCGAGAAAATAATTAGGAAGGTTGAAGAAGACAGGAATATAAGCAGCTATGAAATAGCTCAGGAATTAGGGATTCATCATCAAACAGTTTTAAATCATTTGGAGAAATGTGGATATACAAAGAAACTGGGTGTATAGATACCGCATAATTTTACTGAAAAGAATTTGAAAGACCAAATTTCAATATTCTAAACATTGTTGAATAAAAAAAATGATCGATCCAATTTTGAAACGTCTTATTACATGTGACGAAAAATAGATCAAGAACGATAATAACATACGAAAAAGGTCATGGATAAAATGTGGTATGACCTCACAAAATGTAGCGAAACCAAAAATGATTTCAAGGAAGTTAATGCTCGGTGTCTGGTGGGATTATAATGGAATAGTCCATTATGATTTACTCCAACCATGACAAAAAATAAACTCGGTTACCTACTGTCAACAGTTGACAAGAGTACATCAGGAAATTGCAATATAGCTTCCCGAATTAATCAATAGGAAAGACGTTGCGTTTCACCTTGACAACTCCAGACCAAATGTATCTTTCATGACGCAGCAAAAATTGAGGGGTTTTGATTGAGAAATTTTGTTGCATCCTCCATATAGTCCTGATATAAACCATTCTGTAGCATCGTCAGACTATCATCTTTTTTGCTCATTGCAAAACTCCCTTAATCGTGTAAAATTAAATTCAAAAGAGGATTGCGAAAAACACTTATCTCACTTTTTTGCCAATAAATCAAAAAAGTTTTACAGTGACGGAATTTTGGCTTTACCAAAAAAATGGCAAGACATTGTCGATCAAAATGGTAATTATGTAATTTAATAAAATTTTCAATTCGACTTTATTTTTCTAACTTTTTCATTTTACCAAAATCGGCGGAAACTTTTTAGACTACCCAATACAAATGTATAACGTAGAAAATCTTCTCAAACCAATGATGATATTTTCCTGACCCCAACGTCCCCAGACAAGTCACAGATCAGGGAAATCAGAGAATACACTAAGGGAAAAGTGTGATCTAACTTTGTCTCTCGAAACTCTGCTTGATGTTTGAGAAATGGAATCAAAATTCTGTCTCGCAAAAATACCGTAGAATTTATTTATAAAAGACGACAACAAAGTTTTCGTTTGAATGATGATATTTTAAGGAAAGTTGTTCGCTAATATTCAGGAAACTATTTGTTGAGAAATAATATTGTTTGCTCTGATCCAAATCGAAACCTAATATAACTGATTGAAGTAATTACATGAAAGAGATGAAAAGAAAAACGTTTGCATTTCCGTTTTAAATTCCTTTTTTCACAACATCATGATGAATTTTTAATTTTTTTAATTTTTATCTTTCAAATTTTGTTTTGACAGAGTCAAAAAAACTTTATTTAATTTTATATTATTGTTATTTAAAATGAGATATTTAGAGCATTAATGGCAAAAATAAAGATAGTTAATATAAAATTATTTAATTAAACGATTTCGCTCTATTTAAATTATTATTTTGATTATTTTTATTACTTATTATTTATTACTATTATTATTTATTATTATTAATTAATTATTAATATTTATTAATTAATATTATTATCATTATTATTTATTTATTTATTATTATTAATTATTTACTTATTATTTATAATTTAATTAATATTATTTATTAATTAATATTATTATAATTATAATTATTAATAAAATTATTATTATTTAATATTATTATTATTTAATAATATTATTATTATTATTAAATAAATTATCTTTTGAAGAATCAGAAGCCATTTGAAGAAGCCATTTATTGTCAGAAGATTTGATAAACAGTTATTTTACGCTTAGTTATATGCGACAGGAGCCAACAATGAGTCTTTTGCTACTAGTACGTTTCTGAGCGATCCGGGCTCAGCAAACGACCATTCAGACCTATCGTCTATTGGATAGGTGAGACTTGTATCTATTGTTTTCTTGTTTATTTTTTTTTAATTTAACAGTTATTAGTCTTTAAACATTTTATCGAACATTTTGAATATAACTGATTATTAGATTGGTTGTTATTAATATTATTGATTTTTATTATTGTTTTAGCGTGAACATTCAAACATTTTATATTTAAGACTGTGTGATCACCATTGTATTTGTGATGGTTGAAATAAAGTTTTATTCGTAGTTGTTATGATTCATATGCGAACAAATATTGTCAAAAGTGAATGGGTCAGAAAAGTATACGAGCTAAATGTTACGAAAGGGTTTTTTTTAAAACAAAGAATTACAAGTTGTTATATAGACGTAAACTTTCTCGAGAATTTTAAATAATACAAAACTTTTGATGTTTTAAATTAAGAAAACATAATAATAGAAGAAAAAATATTTTATTATTTCTCCAATCATCTCTGCAGACGAAAATTATTATTGTTAACAGTCTTTAAACCCGTTTATACTAAGAAAATAATTCTTAAATTGAAAAGGGTTCAATGATGAAAATCCTGAGAGAAAAAACTGAAACCGTACACCAGTGATACAGTTCACAAAAACTTCCTTTCCCTAATAACTGATTATATTTATTTAAAAAAACGGTTTCTAAATTATATTAAAAACATTTTCTCGCTCTCGAGTAAATACAAATCAAATAATTAAAACAAATTATTTCGAGAATCACCAACTAGATCATTTGGGATTAATTAAGAATCTATTTTGTCAAACTGTTAAAATTTTAATTTTTCAACTTTTCTGAGCCAAAATCTGACGAGATTGATTTGATAAATACTCTTACTGCTTCCGGATTAAAAGGACATTGGAAAAGAAATAAATGCAAAAACAAATTTCATTTCTCCTCTTCCACTGTTTTCGATTGACCACTACTTTCTTCTGGATACCAGAAAATAACAACAAAAAATATTTCGATTTCCAATTCAATTAATTAAATTCAGTGAAATTCGTTTCGATATCGCAACATTATTTTCTTAAGAATACAGTTTTGATAATAAATGGGAGTGTTAGAGAATTGTCGAAAATATAACTAAATAAAATATAAATAAACTTTTATTAATAATGATAATAATAATAGTAATAACTTTTTCTTATATTTTTTTTAATAATTTTCCTTTTTATCAGTCATAATGAAACAAGGATTTAGAAAAATCATTTATTCAATTTTTTCAATCAATATATTTAACCCTTGTGATCGCTGACCGTCGTTGGACTCCACTCTTTGTACGATATTTCTCTTTTGTATCATAAAATAATTTTGTAATTTTTACATTTCATCGATCCTTTTAAAAAAATATAATTTGTATTTTTTAAAGAGATACGTCCTTAAAGAGATAAGGTGTTATGCTAATTTTGATTGGTGCATATCAATAACTCGAATTTAACATGACATTTCTTTTATTAACAATTCCGTTTTATCAAATTTGTTTCACGTTCCCTTCTTAATATCCCTTTTTTCGAAGTGTATCCATAAATATTGAATGTATAATTTATTTAACTCAGTTTTTATTTTTTTTGTGATTAAATTTTAACACAAATAATTCTCAAAAGCCTTAACTTTACAAATAAGAATTACCAATGAAAAAAAACCATTAAAAAGAAATCCAAACGTTGTGGAAAAAACTGAAAACTATCAGTGAAAGAGTTTTTAAAATAATATTTGAAAGATCCGAAATTTTTTAGCACCGGTGCCAAAATAGTAAAATAATCAGTTATTTGTACAAATATTTTTAAAAATATGCAATGTTAAGTTATAAATAATATTGAGACATTTCATTATAAAAATTTGTACAAAAAAATATGAGTTACAAAGTATACATGTGTGATTATATTAATAATAGGCCCTTAAAGTTTCAAAAAATGAAATATAAATTTTTGAGATATGTGAAAAAATCAATTACAAAATATACCGAAATGAGTGTTAGCAAAAGAATGATTGCCTAACCTTAGTGTTACACATTATCATTTTTTTGTATATTCATTATCATACATTGATATTGATTAATACTAAGCAGGATATTGAAGACAGTTATTGATTATTGAAAAAGACTGAATTTTTAAAAAACACGGAATCGGTACCTTGTCTGAAAGATTGGAGAAAGTATTGACAGGCAGTGCAGAATATTTCGAAAAACGAATGTGTTTATTTTAGTTATTTCTTCTTAGCTATTTATTTTTAAAACATCCGGAAACTGATCCACACACGTAATACAATAATGATTATAATAAGAGATTCAAAAAAGTTATTGGAACTGCCTACTGAATTTGAACTTGTTTAGTTTGTTATTTATTATGCTTTTGATCAGCTTGACACAATAAAATAGTCTTAAACTATTACTTTGTGTTTTGTTTTCAGTGTAATTAATTATTGTGTTTTCAGGAAAGTAAATTCCGATTTTACATAACGACATTTAACTTCAACTTAAGTTTATGTTAAGTAAAATAATTGTTTTTTAAATAATATTTAAAAAAAGGTCAGCGAATTCAAATTTCTTTTAAAAGTAATTTCATAGATTTCTTTCGTTTCGTTTCTTATTTTATAACTTTAATATGGAAGATCGAAACACACATTTAAAACATATTTTACTTTTCTGTTATTGAACAGGATATGCTTAACAAGCTTTCAAAAAAATGTACGCCAATATCAGAATTTTTTGTGAGAAATTTAAAAGGGGTGAATTTTAAGTCAAAGATTAGTAACGCTCTGACCACTATATGTAAATGACGATCCAATCAGAAACTCAATCATTGATTATCATCACAAAACCACGGGTGACGTTGCAAGAAAGCTCAGTATCACATGAACCCATAGAAAGCCATATTAAACATATAGACTTGAAAACACTCGATTTCGGGTTAAAAAGTCACATTAGGCATACGATTTTTTTATCAAGTGCAACAGAAATCACTCATTTTTGAAGCAATTGGTAACGGACAATGAAAAGAAGATTTGATAAAATAATGTTCATTGGAAAAGATCATGGTGCAATTCAAGGAAACAGTCACAGATGCCGTCCAAGGCTGATAATTATCAAAAGAAAATTTTTCTATGCGTGTGGTATCGAGGAATCATGTATTTGGAAATTTTGTTAAACAAGCGAAAAAATAATGCTGATATATAAAACATTGATCTGTAGACCAAACATTGCACACAGTTATCCCAAGTAACACTTCCAAAATTGACAGTTCTAAAAAAACATTGTTTCATCATGACAATTAATTGGACACTAGACAAAAATTATTGAATCTTGATTGGGAAGTCTACAAAATAGTCTATACCTCACCCCTTCGATTACCTTGAAACAGGTCCTTGATAACAATGGACACTTCATAATTTAATAAAAATATATTGTTTCATGACTCTTGTTTCTTCAAAAAATCGGAAATTTCTTTCTTTCCAACTCATCTTGTATTTTAGTTTGTTATTTTTATTTCTCGAGATGATTTAGAAAACAACTGAATTTATATCACCGTTACATTTTTAAGATTAACATAATAATAGATAATTAAAACAAATGGGAAAAGTAATTCACTCTTCAAGTAACGAATTTAATTAAATATTGCCTCCAAACCATAAGAAGTGAATTTTTTGTTATCAGTGAGACAGGCGTTGTTTTAAATAGCTATTTTTGTTTGATTTTAACAAGACTTTAAATGTCAACTTTTCCTGAAAAAGATAAGATAAGAAAGATTCGTGGTTAAGATGGAGGAATTGAAACCAAAATACGTAACGGTCCAAGATTTATGAAAGGCGTTTGATGTAAATAAGAACTGTAGAAATTTTGCGTGGCAAATTTTTTAAACGTGGTTCATTCGCAAGAAAACAAAGGCTCTGAAAGTATTACAATAATAAATCAAGTAATAATGTCTCAAATTTTATCATCACAAATCTAACTTGTTACGATTCATTTATTGTTTCTTTTATCCTCCATTTCTAATACCACTAACAAAATAAAATATTATTTCTGTTTATTATACCATCCATATCAATGATACCATAAAGCTTCGTTAATCTTCAAAATATCGTTTTCTTTGCATAAATTTCCAGAAATATTCCTATATACATGTGTATTTTGTTTACTGAAATCATTGAAAATAATAATAAGAATATTATTATTATTAATAATATTAATAAAAACGTTACTTATCAAGACAAAAATGTGAACAAAGTAATACCTTTTCTACATTATCAGCTGTAAGATTATCCCACTGTCTCCTAATAATAATCTTTGAACAAACGAGAACATGGTGATATTTTGAGCTGATATTTTATTCTTCATTACTTCATCATAAAACGTAATATGCGACCGTTGCCCTTCACCACTACCCCTGTGACATTAGTTGCTTTTTCTCCATTAGACTTCAGATGTGACTATTGTCTTGAACAGAAATTCGTTGAAATTAATTTATATTATCGTCATTATGTTTCTCGTCTAGGACGGAGTTTGAGAAGGATTTTTTATAACTTGTGCATAATAATCATGACATTCTTAAGTTTCATTCATGAATTATTTGATTAATCAATATTGAGCTAAAAGCAACTGAGATACTCAAGTATTGTTCAGCTTAGTCTGCTTACCCATTTTACGTGTTTTATTCGGTGGATTGTTTTCTAAGGATCATTAATTCCAGGAGAACACAAACTAATTATGTACATATGTAAAAAGATATTGGGAAAAATGTTCGTCATATTTATTGTAGATGAGTTTGTTTAATGAAAAAAATAATAATAATAACTTTTTACATTGCATCTCATTTAATTATTTAATCAAAAAATCTGATTAATAACAAATTACGTACAATTGTATTATACTTTTATTAATATTTTATTTTCATCTTTTCCATCCTTTGAAAGTCATTTGGTAAAAAATGATGAAAATTAAAATAATAAAATTTATTTTTCCATAAATAATCTGAAATCAAAATTAAATATAAAATAAAATTATTAAAATTTATCAATATAAAATATGAATAATTAATAACCTAATAATCAATAATTATTTACTTCAGTGATAATGATGGACTTGATTAAATAGGCTATGTGCAGGGGAAAATGTATCATCATAAAGAGCAAATTTCATTAAAACAAGTGATAAAAAATATTTGAAGTAAATCATGAAAGATATTTTTAATTAATGATGCTTTACTGTTCCAGTTTACGAAGGAAACTGAGGAAAATGTTCATACAATTTATTTGCCAATAGTTCTTTTATATTATTTTTAAATAATAATAACAACAACAATAATATTATAATAAAAATAATTATAATAAAAATAATAATAAAAATAATAAAAAAAATAATAAAAATAAAAATAATAATAATAAAAAGAATAATAATAATAATAATAATAATAATAATAAAAATAATAATAATAATAATAATAATAAC
>JBBMKC010228247.1:0-11708 GCA_037834085.1 Bipalium vagum | reverse complement strand
GAACAGATATTCCCGAAACCTTCAAGATTTGTATAGTTTTTATTTTTAAGGTTGAATAGAGATACTATGTTCCTGATTTAGCGAACCAATTCATCTTTGTTGAAAATAAAGGCGTTTTCTGTGCCTAAAAAAGAGATGAAAGTACTATAACCACAAACCAGAGGTCCGCAATCATAGCCATTTGTTTGTCGTGGAATATTTTCGTGAGAATTGTCTATCATTTGAACGTATAGAATTTTAATTAAATCAATAATAAAATAATTAAATTTCATATTTTATTTTAATCAATAAATTAAAAATAAATAAATAAATTATATTTCCATTTTTTAATAATTAATTTTTTGTGAAAATTTATATTTTTCACAGAAAAAAAATGTTGAAAATTTTTCATTCAAGCCTATAATATTATTATTATGATAACTCTTTTTAATTATTATGATATTATTAATATTATTTATGTATTAATATTTTAATTAAAATTATTATTTGAGACTTTTTGATGAATTAAATTAAGATTTGAAAAATAATATAAAATCTTTTTTAAAAGCTTTACTTAAACTGACCATTATAAAATATCAATACTTGCACATCTGCCCCCCTTCAGATGACGTGTAGCCATAACAACGACCTTTGGTTCAGGTGAGACCTTGATCAGAGTCAACTGACATTTTATTCAATATTTAATTTAGCTTCAATGATTGTCATTTGCACCGCCGTTCTCTCGTTGATATTAGTCTACGTGTTTTATAGATTTAAAACCAGCCAAAGTGCCGTCCCCAAAGGGCTGAAAGCGTTACCTTTAGAAAAGGGGTATCCATTCTTAGGAATTACTCCTAAAGTCGGCTCTTCTTTGCCACTTTATCTAAGAGAATTAACCAAAAAACATGGATCTCTTTTTAAAATAAGGATGGGGTTCAGAGAAGCTGTGATACTGAACGACTTTGATACCATCAAGAAGGCATTGAAAGAAAACGGAGATATCCTTTCGGGCAGAATCCAAATGTCATATTTTTCCATCGTTACACATGATTCAGGAATTCTCTTCGTTGATGGAGAGAGATGGGCCAAGCAAAGGTCCTTTCTTTTGACTGTGCTCCGGGACTTCGGATTGGGAAAGGCCAAGTCTCAAGAAATAGTTCAGAACGAATGTCATTACTTGTTGGATGAGCTCCACAAGACAGTGGGAAGATGCATTGACTTTGCCCATGTGATTCCTGTTTACACGGCCAATATAATATCGAAGTTCATCATGAACAAAAGGTTCTGCCGTGAAGACCCTAAGTTACAACTCATTGAGAGATTACTAATTGAAGATGCCAAGCAAAAAGATTTCGTCAAGCTTATCTTATTTATGTTTCCATGTTTTGATAATTTAAAGGGGTTTTGTAAATTTCTCCTGACCATCACCTTTAGATTGACGTTGTTTAAGACCGTTCATGATTATTTTCAAGAAGAAATTAAGGAACACAAGAAAAGGTTGGATCTCAATTCGGAAGGGGAGGATCTGATTGACAGATTCTTGATAAAGGAACATGAGATGAAAGAGAAAACGGGAAACGTCGACACCTTCACCGAATGGCAGTTGATTCGAAACGCCTTCGAACTATTTGTTGCGGGTTATGAAACGACCTCAACGACTCTGGGCTGGAGTATGTTATTTATGGCTAAATTTCCAGTTATTCAGGAAAAGGTTTACCAGGAAATTGTCGATAAAATTGGAAACGAAAGGATGCCCACAATGAACGACAAAAAGGCTTTGAACTATTGTCAAGCTGTGATGGATGAAGTGATGAGACTCGGAACCGTCGTCCCGCTGTCAATTAACCACAGGACCCTGAAAGATATCTCTGTCAACGGATACTTCATACCCAAAGATTCAACCATCTTTCCCAATCTGGTCGCTTGTCATTTTGATCCTGATATTTGGGAAAACCCGATGGAATTCAGGCCGGAACGGTTTCTGTCTGTTGACAGCAATGGCGAGGTGAGATATTGTCCTCGGGAAGAACTGATTCCTTTCTCGATGGGAAAAAGACAGTGTCTTGGCGAGTCCTTGGCCAGAATGGAATACTTCACATTTTTCGTTGGGATTATGCAAAATTTTAAAGTCAACTTTGCAGAAGAGGTAGGAGAAAAGCTGTATCAAGAGGTTCTCTATGAAAATGAAGGTTTTATTCGGTTTTCCAAAGTTAAAGATTTCATCTTTTCCAGCCGACATTGAGGAAGATATTAAACCACTCTCAACGAGTCTTCATTTCGACATCAAAATTATTTTTATTTTATGAAATTATTAAATAATATTTTAATAAAAACGACAAATATTCTGATTCTTTACCCATCAACTGAAGTGCTACGGAAATTATTATTTTATATATTATATTTCAACCTCAAAAATATAAATAAAAATAATAAATTTTTTGCTTTGTGTAAATTATTAAAGAACAAATAAAGTGAACATAAAATAATTTATATATTAATTAATTTAATTATATATTTTTAAAACTTACACTTAAAAAATTTTTAATATTATGATTATAATTCATATATTTTAAAATTGTAAACCTTTGTTTTAATAATATCTTAACAGTATTAATGATTAATAAATAATGATTAAAATGTTAATTAATCAATAATGAAAATAACATCAACAAAATTGAAAACAAGCTAAAACTTAATAAATTCCTATAAATAAAAAAGTTACTTTATTTAAAGTTAAGTAACTTAATATATATATATATATATTGTTTAAATAAATCAATCTAAATTGATAGGCAAGGTCACACAGTTTAAAATGAATTATAGAAATAAGATAAACATTATTATTAAATCTATTAAATTTTCAGAAATGACTCTCAATAATCGCGTTGTAATTTTTCTTTAATAAAATTATGAATTTAGGGAAAAGTTTTGCTGTCAACCAAAATCAACTGTGGAGTTGCTGAAAAGAACGATAACGGTGAAAGTAAGAAAGGAAGTGTTAATCTACCCACAATTGCGAAAAAATCAAACAATAAATAAACGTGAACTTTGTTGAATAATTATAATTAATAATAATAGTAATATTAACAAAAAATTGTTGTAAACTAACGTTAAATAAGATAGATTTATAAAACCGACATTCATTTCTAAACAACCTAACAATTTGATTGTAATCAAATAATTCCGAAAATGTCTCTGAATTGAAGATTTAAGATGAATCATATTCAATAAGAATTGAAGTACCCAAAATTCTCAAACTTAAACAATGAATTATATATTTATAATATAAATAAAAAAACGGACCTGAAGTAAATGAAAGACGGGACGTCGGTAGTTCATCGTAGACTGGACCACATGACTAGATTTAGGGTCAACAAAAAATTTAACTTTTATTTTATAAATAAAGGATTCCATGACGACTTCAAATATTTTAACGTTGATCTAATATTTTGATCAGATCATTTCTTTTTTTTATTTATAGAGTATCATCTATAAATTAATTATAGCTTGGTAAAAAGATCGCCATTGACTTTAACAGAGCTTCATTAAGGTTTCGATTTCTTGCAGCTTAATCTTCACCAGAATTGACAATGACAGAGTATTTGATCGTTCTCAGAACAGTGATGTACAATTTAAGACGTGATTGTTTCAAGGCCAGAATAAAATACTCTATTTAAAAAAGAGAGGCACCATTCGATTTAACAGTGAAAACGAAAAGCCTGTTTGACACGAAATTATATATATTTCTTTATTACTTGGAATTTTATTTATTTATATTATTTTCATTTTCTCTTTTTCATAATAATAATATAAATTCCTCAAATCAATTCTTTAATTAAATCTGATTTCTTTGATTTCGTCAGAACTGAAAAAGAAAAAAAGTGGAAAAAAGTGGGCGAGTTCAGCGAACGACCCAATGGTTTTTAAAATGAATTGAGTTTTTCACAGATATTTATAACAGGATATTTTTTCATTTATGTGTTCCATAAATAAATCCCAATTTCTCCTTGAACATTTTTTATTTTATAAAATCAATGTTGATACATTCAAACGTGTGCCAGCGAATCATAACTTAAATATCATTGGCTTCCAGCATTTGACAGTGAATCATTGCGTTCATCCAATATCCCAAGCATGTACCAATCATATTGCGTCAGTTTTTGTTAGAATTAAGAAACGCTTCGAATGTATTTAGAGATGTATTTCATATAAAATTTACAATAGCATTTTTGATCCATTTTTGGAAAATAAATTGATTAATGGGTATATAAAAAGGAAGCGAACCAGATAGAAGACCATAATATGAATGTTGAAATTCGCAAAATTCGCAAAATCCAAACTGAATGAAGACCAAGTTCCCCAATTCCGAGGCCAAAGTTCCGGTTTAATTTTGCTGCCCGACGATTGGGCTATGCCCCAGCCTATCTGGGAAGAAAATTTTTTCGATGGTGAAAAAATTGACCACATTTGGGTTTTATCCCTTGCTAAGGAAATTTTACCACATGTTGAATGCGGTAATGCCTTTATTCTTGATGCCAAATTGCCGCTGTTCTCCTCACAACAGGCTCTGTCCAACCTGCAAACTTTTTGACCCTGACTATGTTGATGCTCTCTTGTATGATGCGCTTCCTACCCTTAATCGCGGCCCTGCTCACCGAAAATTCAATATTTCTTACTGTTTTGTTAATTATGAGGCTCACCACCTTTTTAAAAATTATTCCGCTTCTAATTTACCCAGGCCGTTACTCTTCTGCCACACCCCTCTGTACCATCTCTGCTTATGTTTGGAGTCACAGCTCCTATCACTCTGACCTCTCTTCGCACAGCCGATCCAAAATTTTCAACCTTTTGTAAAATTGCCACATGTGGGGAGCCTCACTATTTATTATACTAATTACTTGATTTTTGTTTATGTTAATTATTCGGAAATAAAAAAGTCCCGAACCACGGCCCTTAATGTACATCATATAATTAATTTTAAAATACTGTTTTTTAATCTGTAAAAAGTTTTAAAATCCATGGCCTGGTTCAAAAGTTCAGGGACTTTGAATTTCCCGAAATTTAATTTAATTAACTTAAATAAATCTCAGTTTATACTTAGAGTTATTTACTTCCATTATTATATTAATAATTGTTATTTTTGTCTTTTTATTATTCATAAATTTTATACTTATATTCCCTGTACTCTTCCCACTTTGCTTCCCTGGCCATCCTCCTTGAATGGTAATCCCGACGGGCCTTCTCCATCGTGACCAGAAGGCCATCCATTCACAGAATGGTTGTGGGGAACATAACGAAACCATTGTGGGCCTCTCTGAATATTGTCGTTCGATCCAGAAGGAGCTTCATGTGTGCTTTCTGAATGTGGCAGAGGCATTTCCCAGTCTGTCCCATGAGCTCCTCTGGATCACCCTTCGTAAGTCTGGTATGGTGGACATTCAACTTCTCCAAAATATATATGTGGGCAACTCAAACTTTTATGTGTGTCACCACCTCACCACACCGTCCATTGACATACATAAGGGGGTTAAACAGGGTTGTCCGCTGTCCATGTCGTGTTCTGCTTGCCATCAATTTCCTTTTGGAACAATTTAATTCCTATCCGAACCGAGTCTTCGAAGACACCTTTGATTGTCTAGCCTATGCCGATGATATCGCGGTCATAGCGCTCTCACACGGCAAGATACAGATCATGATTGAGACCATATGCGGACTTACGAAGGCCATCCACCTTTCTTTCCGATCCATAAAATGTGGCTACCTTTTGCTTGAGTACTCTGCCGTCTTCTCTCTTCATCCAAGGTGAACTCATCCCTCCGGTTGATCCTGCCCATGTGTACTCATATATGGGGGTCACACAGGGAGCGAATCTCCGGACCTCTACTGATGAAATCCTCGAGAGGAATCTATCGGATTTCGCTCACATTATCCATTCCGACTTGCATCCGGCCCAAATGATTCACCTCTACAAAACTTTCCTTCATTCGCGACTTCCATTCCATTCCATTTCTCGAATCGTGTTGTCGATCATCTCACCCTCGCGTCGAAGCAGTCTCATCAAGCCCTCCACTGAGAACAGAAACAGGGACATGACGAGTGGCTCCGCAGGATGTTCCGGCAAATCACGGACACGTGGCATCTCACAAGTATGAATGAAGCTTATCTTTATTCGCCGACATCACTGGGGGGCTTTGGAGTGACCCGATTTATCGACGACTACCACATCTGCAGCGTGGTACAAAGACTCAGATATCTGATAAGTCCAGATACTGCTTTCGGGACCTTCTCAGTCAACCACCTGCTGCATGTGGTACGAATGCATCAGTCTGTGACCGCCCATACGGATCTTTCTGTGGCCTTGTAGTGGTTATCAAATCAAAGGAATTTCTCCTTGTTTGGACAGGCTACCTGGTGGAGCAAGATTCGTACCGCCTGCAAGGCCTTGAGGGCACAACATGTGGACTGTTCCTTTATGGTTGCCGGAGCCGCCGTGGCCTTCACCGTCATCGTCTTGTCTCCCCAGGAGACTTTACATTATGTCTTTGACGGTGAAAACATTCACAAGGCCACGGCCACCCTTCACGAATCGATCGCTCTACAGCAATTTATGGAATGGAAGTCGCTCAAATCCCATGGCCTTCTTGTACCCTGTTTCAGTCTGAGCCCCATCTTTAATTTCATCCTACATAAATTTCATCTCCCTCCGAGCATCTGGTGTTTCCTCCTGAAAGCTCGCAGTAACAACCTGGCCCTTAACTTCCGCCCTGTCAACGTCAATAAAGGTAAACTAATCCTCTGTAGACGTTGCAATGACCATGCCGAGACCCAGGCCCATATCTTCAACCATTTCAAAATCCGCTCCTTTGTCCCCACTGCTAAACACAATGCTGTCGACCATCTTCGAGGCCTGGGTTACGATGTGGATGCCGACAGGGTGCCGCCAAAAATCCAATTCACTCTCCGCACGGACCTGGTTATCTGGCACCGAACCAAAAACCAGATCTACATCCTAGATATTAAGGTTCCGTATGATTCCCTGACGAACTTCAGTGCATCCCGTGAAACCAATCGCACGAAGTATACAGAACTGGCTAACCAACTCACCGTTGCTACTCGGTCAAAGTTCTTCCTTGACGTCATCAATGTTTGTTCCCTTGGATTATGGGACGCAGCGAATGATGGCCCTCTGAAGAAACTTGGCCTTTCCAAAGACCAACGTGAGACCTTTGCCCATGCCCTACTTATCGCTGCCGTCATTTTTATATACAAATTATTCTGTATTATCTTCATTATCCCCTCACTGTTATTATGTCCCTCTCTCTATCCTCACCCTTCAATCTGTACATACTTTACAATCTCTATATTTCCGACTCCCTACGGTGTACTCCTCCTGGTATGTGTGATATGGTTATTTTGTATATATTTTTCCAATATGTGTGTGCATCCAAATTTAGTCAATTCGCAACCTGTATCATATTCAGCCGTCCAAATGATGGAAGTCACTGCCGCGGCCTGAATTGTTTTATTTGTTTTCGACTGTTAGAGTAATCTCGTCGTTGCCTTCAACTTTCTTGCCTTAGTTATTTGTCCTCCTTTTTATATCTTAGTGTAGTTTAATCCCGTATTTATTAACCCATTCTACTATATAGTGTATCCCTTTCGTGTTTGTATGCATGGGCGTTTTTTTTCCTGTCTCCATTGGCAGATGTCGACTGCAATGGATTTAATCTCTCTAGTGAGCCAATGTAGTTTGTCCCGACCCTTAATTTGCATTTATGTTTGTTTAGGAATCGCGGACGGATCATCTTGGCAACCACTGGACACTGGGTTGAACAGTTAATTAATATCAATTTTATTTGTTATAACCACTGTATGATATACAGTTTGTGTTGTGTATATAATAAATAAATCTTCCTGTGATTGTAAGTTTCAGAATGTGATATCCGATGGAGTCCTTCTGACGAAGCTTGCTATTGGCACTGGTTTGAGAGAGAAAATTAAAAATATGTAAAATGCACTGCATTTTAAAACATTTTAAGAAGTTGAATAATGAGACAAGATGGTCAACGAAAACATCAGAATGAACTTTTATTTTGAAAAACAACAAAAATCACGATTAACATGTTTCTGGAAATACGTTCTTATAAGTTCTGAGCAACGCAGCACAAGACATGGGTGGCTTCCCTTCGGTGCTCCTGACCACCATATGGAAAGTAAGCGCATCCGTGTTCAGGTAGAAATTTACCGACCACGTCTTCTCCCTCAATCATGTCCTTCGCAATATAAAGACCTCTACTCTCATCCGTACCTCCCAGAATGGCTCCACGTGGAACATTTTGCTCACTTGCGTACTTCCATTGGAAAGTATCATTGCCGGTGATGCTTGTATCAACCAGAACCTGTGACAAATAACTCAAATGAAAATCACGAAAACGTTAATTGACCATACCTGATACGAAGACTTTGCAATCTCCTTTCCACCGTAGCTGATATAGACACAGTTGTGACTTGGTATCAGCTTTCCAGGAATGTATTCCCCTTCGTGTTCTGCTCGAGCAACGAAGCAGGACTCTCCGGCCTCAATGGCTCGAGGAGGAACGAAACCGCCTGAAGCATCTCGCCAAGAAACGCAAATCTCAACGGTTTTTCCATAAGGGCTTATGATTTTACTCATGATCAGTTTTTGTGATTTTGCAGAGTCTCCGAACTATTTATACTGCGTTGATGTCAATTGTTTCCAAAGTTATTTTATGTAACAACGCACGCAAAAGAATGTAAATATCAAAATGCAGCGTTTGCAAAGCAAATATGTTCTGATTACTTCACGAGTTGTATCAGGTTTCTTCTCTTCATGAAGAGTGACGTTAAAGTTTATTTGAAGTTTGTATCATAAAATGATAGTAATAATTTAATAATAATAATTATTAGTAGTAGTAAAATTAATTTTGCAATAATAATAATAATAATATTAAAAATAATTATAATAAAAATAAAATATATACAAAAAAAATATGAAAAATTTAAAGATTAAATTTTATCTTTAACTAATTGGGAAAAAGGATGCGAAGAAAAAAGTATTAAAGAATTAAAAACTTTTGAACTAAAATAAAAAATGAATCTCAAAATACAAATTTAATCTATATAAAAAAATTTATAATAATTGAAAGCAACGAAAAAGAAATTATTAATGAAAGAATAAATCAGAGGAGACCGATAAAAGAATAGAACAAGATTTAACATTATTTCATAAACCTGTTGCTGAGAAATTAGAAGAAACAAAGAAGACTTACAGATTTAAAATAAAAATTTAAAGTTAAACGAAAAGGCTTTATTTTAATTAATCTCCTGATGCATATGAAATTTCAGAAATATCAAAATCAATTGAAAATCAATTTGAATATATTAAAGATTTAGATAGTTTAAAGAAGAGAAATATTATTTTCAGATTTCTCCTAATCCAAATTTTATAATGAAAATATCAAAAGGATGTATAAAACATTTGCCAAAAGAAAAATTTATAATAATTTATTATTATAATCTATTATACAGGGTGTCTCATAAGTCCTCGCGGAAAGTAAAATTTAATATTTCTTAAGCAGATTGAGATATTTAAACGCTTGCTTTATAAAATTAAAGACAAATCTTTTAATTTTTATTTCATATAAAAATATTTACAATAATTGTTAGAAATCACTACCATTAACTGATATACATAAATTCATCCTTTTTACAACAGTTAATAATACGCTATTCAAAGTTTCTGTGGTAAAACTTTTTATTTCTTCGGTGATTTTTGTTTTCAAATCGTCAATATTATTGATTTTAGATTTGTATATATTATTCTTTAAATCAAGAAGAGTTAAATCTGGTGAATGTGAAGCCCTTCTAATTGAACCACCTCTTCCAATCCACCTGTTCGGAAAATGAGCACCAAGATACCGTCGTACATTTGTTGAAAAATGCGCACGATCTCTATCTAGCTGAAATTCCAGAGACCGTACTTCAAACATAAAATATTTTTGCAGCATTGATAGATAATTTTGGCCATTAATAGTCTCATCCTCAAAGAAATACGGATCGATAATTTTTTTTTGATAAATCACATCAAACATTTACCTTCTGGGATTTTCTAGCAGTTTCAAAAGTAATATATGGATTACTTTCTGACCAATATCTGACATTTTTTATTTACTAATCTTTTCAGGTAAAATGTTGCTTCATCTGAAAAGAAAATATTTTACTCAATATCCACATTTTCTAACACTGTGACCAGGGTTTTGCACATCTCAACTCTGTCTTGCAAATCCTCTTCATGTAATTCCTGCTTGAAATGGACCTTAAAGGGTTTCAATGATAACTGTTCTCTCATAATTCGATGGGTTGTTATTCGAGAAATGGAGCAGGTTGTTGTAACAGAGTGAACACTGCATTGTGGGTCACTTTCAAACACCACTCTTTTTCTGAACTTCACTTTCATTGATCAGCCTTGGTCTTCCAGAACGTTCACGATCTTCTACCGTGCCAAGCTTACAAAACCGATAAAAAATCTCTCTTTAGCACTTTCACTTGTTGAGGTTTTCCAAAATTCGGCATTTAATTTCCGTTTAACAACACAAATTGAGTTGAATTTGGTCATTAAAAGTACAAATTTGATTCTTAGCTTCAAATCAACCGGAATTTGCTAAATATATTTTTAAAATATTAAAACAAAACTTAGACTTACATGCTTTAATATTATATAAATAGAAATTTCAATCGATTGAATTTAATAAAAGATATTTATGTTTACTTTCCACGGGGACTTATGGGACACTATATTTAAAACAAATCTGACTTATAAGGAGATCCAAGTTATTAACATAATGATTGAATGCGACATTTTAAGTAGAACATTTTTAAATGGCAAAAAAATCAATTTTTGACAACAAATCCTGTTGGTTTTAAATTTATTGAAAAAATCTTTTTTTTTTCAATTTTTTACCTGGTGATTATAAAAATATTAATGAAATAAACTTTAGATTAATTGATGATAATAATTAATTAATTGATTTTAGATATGAATAGAGCTCATTTTAACAGGTGTAAAATTTTTCGTTTATTTATTATTTTATGAAAGCTGAAACGGAAAAATTTTGCTTATGTTGTGAAATAAAGTTTAATCATTATCCTAATTTACGATAAATATTTAGAATTGTAATTTTAGGCCTTTCTGCTTGAGAAAAAAATTCACTACATAACATGTTATAATGTTGGGATCCAATATAAATTCCGTAGTCAACCTCTCTCAACCCTTATAAACTTCCAAGACAAAGGTAACAGAAACAGAAAAAACCACAACGGAACCTCAGTAGTCGATGGAGAGTAAGGACAACTTTAACAAATAGATAATTGACATGTAAACATTTTAAATGATTTTACGATATGTGCTTATGGACTTTATTATTAATTAATATTAATATTATCAATATTATTTTATTAATATGCCTTTAATATTGATTTATAAGCTCTATTGACAAAATGTCAAATACGATTTGTTTACCCTTCTGCTTACCCTTCTCATCAGCCACTGCGTTCACAAAGGTAAACTTTACTCAAGCGTTATTGATATTAAAAAGTTTTCAAATTAAAACAATTTCTAAACATCTCAAAATATGTTTTATTTTAAAATAATAATAATAATAATAATAATAATAATAATAATAATAATAATAATAATAATAATAATAATA
>JBBMKC010228236.1:0-11708 GCA_037834085.1 Bipalium vagum | reverse complement strand
TAAATATTTATTATTTAAATTAATTAATTAATTTGTTTGAATAATTGTTATATTAAAATATATAATTTTCGAAATGAGTCTTGATAACTTATCAACCGATATAAATTTTATATATTATATATATTATATATATATATACATGCCAAAGTCATTTCGATCACAAACGTTTTGTTTATAACATTGTAAATTGTCATTAACAAGTATACATTTTGAAAATTGATTGTTATTGTTCATTCTATTTAATTAAAGTTTAAACTTGTGATTGGTACACTATCTTCACAAACTCAAACAATAAAGGAGTCTGAAAAAGTCATTCATCACCTCTTATACTAAAACTCAAGACAATGAAAAACTACACATTTTTGTCACTCGACAACAAAATATTACACCACATAGCCTCATTCTGACATATATAAATAGAACGTCTAATTCACAACAACAGTATACCTTTTATTCACTAAAAGAATTTATATAATGATTGTCTTTAAAAGTATTTCTTAAACTTTTCTATCATCTTATATGCAAGATCTTGATATATAAAATTTACTAAGCAACATTTTATTTATTAAAACCGAGCCTGTTTCGATGTGGATGTACATTTACACCACCTTCCTCATGCGTTTTGTGTATTTTTGAATTTTTTATTTGGATTGAATTTTCATCTCCGCTTAACTTCTAGTATGTCCTGAAAAATCATTAAATGAGAGAAGGCTTCGAAGAAGTAAGAAGAAATGAGAAGTAAGATAGAGAGTATAATATTATAAAATAAGGATTTTAGATATAATAAGCGTAGATTCTTATAGGGATATTGTGATAAAAAGAAAGAAATAGAGACTTTAAAAAGAAATGATGAGCACAAAAAATAATTATTAATTATAATTACACTAATTTAATTTTAGATTTTTAGTGATTCAAAATTATTTCTATTTTCCTTGTAAACGTGGTTCATGTATAAATTATATGATCCATAAATTGCTTTTTTACTTAATAGATTAGGTAAAGTTTTATTTTGCTTTTTAGTTAGACCTATTTTCTTAAGTGCTGCGACTTATTCCAGTTTGAAGATATTAATTCAAGATTTAATTTTAACAAAATTATAAAAACATTTTATTATTGAAATAACTTAAAATAAATTATTTTCAATCTTTTTGTTCTAAAGAATAATAAAAATTCAAAATTCAATAAAATGAATGACTTGAAATTTAATTTTAATATGCTTATATTTTCTTTAGAATTCTATAAGAAGAGATTTAATTGTTAAGGTTAATTGTTAATTATAAAACTAAATATATAAATTTTAATAAATGATGTATTATAAATAAAAAATAAAAATAAGTTTTTAAAATAAATTAAATAGTTAATTATCATTTACATTACCAATGTCTTTGTAATTACTAATTACAAATGATTTCTTTGAAATATGTGCATTGTTTATCTACGCTACTTCATTCATGTTAATTTTAATAATAAATGTATGCTCACATTTTACGTTTAACGTTTTACGTATATTTTCGTTCTGGGACAGTTTATGTAAATTATTTATTAATACTTATTTTCTTAATTATTAACAGTTCTATAATATTTATTAATTTCGAATGACAACTATATTTCATATTACATAATCATAATCATAATTGCTAATTTTTAATTTTTAAACAGTTTTATTTTTTAATTTTTGTCGAATATTTTGCTCATGATATTTTCATATACAGGTTAAATACGCATGAATATTAGAAATTTAAGGCTTTCCAGGTTACAATTGAAAAGAAATCGTTATTTATCCAAAAAACCAAAACTTAAAAAACCTTCCAGTTTTATCAGCTCAAATTCCAGCTGTGTAACATCAGACAGTTTTGATGACAATTCAGACTATCTTGTCTGCACCAATTGCGTGGAGACGGATTATTATTTAGCTCAATTTTGTGAGGAATTGTTTTGCAGTCCTTGGACCGCCAATCAGCATTTAGAAGGTTTGATAAAGAATCCAGAATTCCCCAAGGGAGATTTAAGTTCATCAGCAATTGAATGTGAGTTGGAAACTTTGATACTGTTTCGTTAATTTTATTTCTTAAACACCAACGCAGCTCTGCCGGTTCCCATTACAACCTTTACGTGCACCGATTGCAACCCACTAGACGAACGTGATCCCCCAAAACAGATCCGGATTCCAGTGCCACATGGTACGTTTTTTTCTATTTTTGATAAAGGTACTTTATCAAACATAAAACGCAAAAAGCCGCTATGAGAAAAGCTGACAGCAGCGTCGGTACACACACATACAGACGCGATCGATTACTAATTGATTGCTTGGTGGTCTCGATGTATCGCGTGAGTCAGCTTGCCAAAAACATGTATTGATAAAAATGATTCAGTCGGTGTGTATGTGTGTGTTTGCGTCCTGAAAATATATTGCGATAAAGACTGCTACTACTCCTTGGCAATGGTCGTGATGGTGATGGTAGCGGTAGCGGTACAGAGGCAAAAAATAGGATGATGATGGTGATGATAATACGGTCTGTATGTCAACATGTCTACATTGAATGTCATAAACGGAATGCGGATTCCTGATCTGCACAGTGAACTTCCGATGTTTAATTTGTGTGTGTGTTAGTGTGTTTCACATTGTTGGGCTGCACTCTAAATATTATCGATTTTTATTTATATACCAAAACCAAAAGAAACTCTGCAATAAGTTTGCTGGCCAAATCTGTTTTGTTTGGCTTGTGCCTTCCTTTGCGAGTGTTGTCTGTTGTTTTAAATTGATGTGTGTGCATATTTGTTTCTATTGTTTTTTGTGGTTATTGGTCACCGGACTGGTTCAGTATATAAAATGACATTGAAGAAATTATTGGTTGTTTTATAAATTGATCAATCAATCGATTTTTTCAATATAAATAAAAACAAAAACCAATTGTTAATATCGATTTTTATTAAACTTTATTCATTATTTCATTGCAAAACGGTCAACCGATTATGTTTTTTTTCACATTAACGATTCAACACAATATTTCCCACTTTAATGCTTTCTTCAGCTGCATGTTATTGATTAATTTCTTATGTTTGTGTGTATTTCTTGTATCAGCCTGTATGAGTAAGTAATATGAGAGCGTAGGAGTATTTGATTGGTTTTGTTGTGGATGGGTGGGTGGTCGAAAAAATTTATATTTATTTAAGTTTTCGATTATCAAGGTATCAGTTATTTTATCAATACTTTTTGATTCACTCAACTGCATTGGGAAAATTTTTTTTCAATGACTGATTTATCGATTTTATTTTCCATTGTTGCTTTCAATTTTTCAATCGGATTATCTATATTTATATTCACATTTTATTGTGAGGAACGGTGGTAATTATTGCCTGTCTGTCTTAGTGATATTGATTGAAATTGATCTTGTTTTACTTGTCAATATTAAACGGATTTTCAGGAGTGTCATTAAAAGTTACTGTGACCCATTGGCCGTCCTTCATGTAATCTATCTTAATTGGAGTGTCGTTTCAATCGATATTTTATTGACAGTCGATAATTAATATAGAAAAAGAAAAACAAATGGTGACCAGTCGAAATTGTGCGATCTGTGTGCGTGTGTCAAGCGTACATGGATGATCGATTGACATTCACAATAAAATTGACTGCTGAGAGGGAGTAGTCACTTGTTGAGCAATATGAAATACTCGAGCTTTTTTGTTGCACACCTCGTCACATATGAAAAAAGTGGGATTGGTCACCAGAACAAAGAAAGGGAATGGTTTCTACTCGTTATCATAAATTTTCTTTCCAGTTGTACAGTCTCATTGACGCGAACCCCAAAACTCCTGTGTATATTTCTGATTATCTTTTCGAAATATTTTTTTAATCCTATACAAACTAAAAACCAGTTTTTTCTTAAATAATTGATTTTAGTCATCGATATTTTAATAATCTTAAGTTCTTTGTCATATTAATGGATTTCTTTCGAAAAAATCGTTGTATGCAGTTCTATTTAAATTGTGAATCAATACAAGAACACGACTTATCTGTTTTACTATCACCGCTATCATTTACTCCTTTATATCATGTAGAAATTGACAAAAATGACTATTTCTCTGCCAAATTTTTGGAAAACAAAATACATTCGTGTGTCACAGCGAAATCGCAACGTTTCCGTTATATATACCTATATAAATATGTACCGGTGGTTTTGTTTATATTTATTAATCGTTAATGTTTGTGCAATGACAATCGATTTGTTAAGGAAGTTAATTTCATTGTAAAAATCGATTTGTTTTCATTCATAAAATATTAAAAATGTGGAATATTTTTTACAGAAAAAACCACTATTTTAACAATTTTTTATGTAGTAGTAATTTATTTTTATTATATTTCAAGAAAAGCAATCATTTTTATCTGATCAATCTTTACAATATAATTCGATTTAAAATTTACATTAACTATTTTAAAATTATCGATTTAATGTTGTTATCTTATTATTTATAGTCTTGCACAAGTTTTATTGATTAGTACCATTATTATTAAACTAATAATTTGATTTGATATTTTTCTCTTACTTTGTCACTATCACAATTATCCTCATCTTTTTCCAGCTCAACCGAATCTTTATCACAAGGAACCAGTGAAAAAATTGCCCCATACCACATACAATTACGAGAAACAGCGTCGAGAAATCGAACGTCAGTTAATCAATAAAATTTACCAATTAGTATCCGATCAGCAATTCCCCGCCCAGAACAACAGCGGCAGCAACAATAACCACCACCACCAGACGAATGATCAAAGCCAACAACACCGCATAACGAAACTGCACGTATCAGAAATGGCCATTCAGAGGATGATCAATATAAAAAAGATCAATTATTCCAGTCAGATCGAACGGATCAAATTGAAACTACTTCAGAGTTATCGAGCTTTCAGCAAGCTGGACAATTTCGTTTGTCAACTCAACAATACGAAAGAAGTGATCAAAGTCGTGCCCTATCTTCAGAAAATGAAAGAGTTGGAAAAGTCGCTCCAAATAAAAACGTGAAAACAAAAACCCGTTTCTCTCTCTTCTTTCTTTTTCTTTCGCTCGTTCTCCCTTCATTCCTCTTTAATTTTCTACTTTCTCGTTCTGTTTTCTACCTAATGCATTTACTGTCAGACAAGCACAATAAACAAGCGCTGTTATATACCGAAGAAAAGCGCACCTGCACACCAGCGAAAATAAATTCGTTGTATGTGTATGTGCGTGCTTTTTCACAGTTGCAGTGTTTGTGTGTTGCAACTCGCTTTCTCTCTCTGGGAGCACTGTGCGTATGTTCGTTCTGGGCCACCGATTGTGCCTCTGTTGCGCCTGCTTGGTTACGGTTATCTCGTGTTTTTGTAGACAATAAAAAAACAGAAGAAAAGTAGAGAGAATTTTTTAAAGAAAAAACGTCAGACTTTTTTTGGCTTCCTCTAGTTTTTATTATCGTTCATTTTCTTACACGAGTTTGCATTAATCAATCAACAAAATCAATATCTTAGGTGTGTAATTGATTTTTTTTAATTTTTAGGTTCAAATTATTGATTATCATAATTTATTATTATTACTATTATGGTTATTATTGATAGTATTAATCGTGAATATTATATCGATTGTTATTGTGCTATTTTTAGTAACATGTTGTTATTTCCTATAACGTGTCTCTCAGACCGACAGATTAATGTAACGTTTTATTACCGCTTTTTAAAGTACAAAAAGCCTAGTTTCCAGTTTGTCCGCGTGTGTGGTGATCGAGTTTTTTCATGAAATGGTGGTCTGATCGTAGTCGATCAATCTGTGTTCTTGTGCTGTGTATGGGGCGTGTTTCTCCTTTTTTACGGGTTTCAGTATTTAAATTTGTGATTTTTTTGTTTTCATGGTCACGGACACTTGGTGTGTTGGTGAAGTTATGACTGGGGATTGGAAAATATCGATTTGTGAGACTACTTTTACATTGTAAGTAGTGTTAGTAGTGTAATGAATTTCAGATTGAAATTGTGTATTTTGATAAAGAAAAAATGTGTATATTGAGTTGAACATTCTTGATATCGAATTGGTTGTTTGTGTTTATAATAATAATAAGTTGTATTTCGTTTTGTTTCTCGCACTTTAAAACAAAAACTGAGTTATGGCTTTGATTAAATGTGAGTGAATCTTGGCATTACTCAACCACCCAAGTACTTTGTTCTGATATCTGTATAAATTGGAGCGATAAGTGATTAATTAGATGCTAGTGAGCGGCGTATACGTGTAACAGTGATAAGTACTTCACCGTAATCATTTCAAGCACCGCAAAGTCTGAACCTTTTGATTAAGCTACTTAAATTCACATGAAATGTTTAAGATTAAATCACGTTTTGTGGTCACAAGTACGAAGACAATGAGTAAAATTTTAATTTTTTGCGATTCCAAATAGTTTTAAAAATCAGAAATTAACTTTGTTTTAAGCTCTAAATATCAGATCATCTGAACTTTTTATCTGTTCACTGAATTGAATTAAAAGCAAGAATTAATTTTTCCCTATGAAGCAGCTCTCAAAATATATTAGTCATTTAAAAATTTTCTTGAAGTTCCAAACGATCTTCTATAGATTTTAATAAATTATTTTAAATGTACATTGAATTATTTTTCTAGAACAAGAAATAAATTGTAGTTTTAGTTTCTTGAACATAAAATTTTAGTGACTTATATTCGAGCAACCTTAAGCTTATAATTATACTAAGCCCTCAATAATAGTTATTAATGTGTTCTTGCACTAGTTAATCGAAAAAGTAACCACAATAAAAATTTTTTTTTCATTAAATCAAAACTGAACGATTATTATAAAGAAAATCCAAAGATAAATGATTAATATAATAGATAAAAATAACTCTATGCTCAATCTTTCGAGTTACCTTCGTTTAAAATTCCGGACTACCAGCTGAGTGTTTACAGTTGCCATTATTTTTATATATACTCCTAATTTTTATATACTCTTTGGATAACCAAGGGCATATTCCTGTTAACCCTGGTAAAAATATGTTAAAGCCTGCAAAAGTGTTTAGAATATTTATAATTATTAAAAAAGGGTCAGAAGTAAAATAATAATTATAATTAATTAAAAAGTCCAAACGTAATATTGATAATAAAAAAAGTAATACCGGTTTAGAATTATTTATCTAAAAATGGAATCGACATTTCCTATTAATCAAACTGATCTACGACTGATTAATGTAGTCCTGAATTGTTTAAAAGGAGTTGGAATCCGTAGTAGATTGGCAGAAAAACTAGAGTGAGAAAATTTCGTTGCAAGCGTCAGAAGCTATTGGAAACGTCAAAAACAATTTTTCAATAGATTTCGATAAACAGTCTGTTATGCCCTTCATTATGCGACAGGAGCTTACGATGGGTCCTGCACTGTTAAGGAGTTGCTGAGCGAGCCGGATCGGGCTCAGCAAACAACCCTTTAGACCCGTTGTCGACAGGATTGTTTTTCTTTTTACTTTTCTATTTAAAATTAGAATTTTATTTATTGACATTTTATCAAAAGTTTAATATTCTTTACTTTTAATTTTGTAGCATTTGTTGGTGACAATTATTAGAGACATTACAATTTTGAGACAATGTTATTTGTAGTTGTTTTGATTCATTCCTTTGCGAACATATTTTGAAAAAAGTGAAGGGACTAGTAACCTTTAAGAGCTAAGTCTTACGACAAGGTTCATAGTAATTTAATAACGTAACAGCACTTTATTTTTATATACCCCTAAAAATATGATGATTTAACAGGAAGGATAAAAATATAATAATGAAAAGAGATCCAAATTACCTCAAATTATAAATGTTATTTTAGAGTAAAAATAAATGAAATTTATTCCCTAAAATGAGTAATATTTTATCAAATATTATTATTGTTAATGATGCCAACGAAAAATAGCTAATTTCCAAGTGCTAATATCTCATTAAAAAATCAAGAAGTTGTATAATTTTTTATATATATTGTATAAATTGTATAGTACGCAACCTCCTAAAAATGTAAATTTCTGTGACACAAAGTGTACCTCGTTTATCCCCCCATTTTTTTCATGAACAAAAACAGCCCTAAAATATGTTGAAAAATAAACTTTTGGCAACAAAAAATAATTATACAAAAATTACTAAAAATATAAAAAATATAAAGAAGCATAAAATATATATTTTAAAAATTCAGGGCTTGTTTTTGTTCACGAAAAAATTGGGTTGATAAACGGGGTACACTTTGTGTCATACAAATATAAAAAATATAAGATACATTTTAAGTCATATAAATTACTAAAAACATCACTAAAAGTAATCAAAAAAATAATTGTACTGGGGACAAATATATATTTGTTTAGTTCAAAGAAATCACTAAAAAATTCACTAAAACATGATTGAAAAATGGTATTGTGAAATTTGTGAAAAATCTATTAATAAAAAAATAAAAGTTATCATGAAAATACAAAAATACATGAAAAAAATATTCAACGATTTCAACGAGAAAACAACGACTGAAAACTACGATAACGATGAAAAATCAACGATATCTACTGTGAGGATTAAAATGTTTTAAATAATTTAATTAGTTAAAATATTTATTATTTAAATTAATTAATTTGTTTGAATAATTGTTATATTAAAATATATAATTTTGAAATGACTCTTGATAATTTATCAACCGATATAAATGTAACTAACATCTGCGAATAAAAACAACGACCTAAAAAATAAAACAACGACAAAAAATAAACAGTAAAGCCTTAAATAATGCATGAACCATCATATATGAAAAACATAAATTAAAACATCCAATAGACAGAACAAACCTCATAAATCCCAACTGACTAATCGTAGAATAAGCAACCACCTTCTTTGAATTTTTATCAAAACAAGCACCCATTCTTCCTATAAACAAAGTTCACAAACCCAAATACCTAATTAATTCCAACGAATACCAAGATAAAACATATCTAAATCGAAATGATAAATAAAGTCCAGCCGTAACCAACGTAGAAGAATGAACCAAAGCAGAAACAGGAGTATGAGCAGCCATAGCATCAGGAAGCCACCTTCTGATAGGAAAATGAGCCCTCTTAGTAAAAAAAGAAAATACTAAAACTATATAAATACAAAAAATAGCGAATCTAATGAAAACAAAAAAAAATACCCCTGGAAAAAAAATACAATCTAACTAAAAACAAACCATCTCCTAAACGTTTAACTAAAAATGTCTTTAACCTAGAAAAACGCCTTCTAAAACAACTAAACCAAGCAACTAACAAAAATCTTCTAAAACCTAAACCACCCAACCTAACACCAAACTAATTAAATTTGGCGATAAAATTAATATAACCATAGAAAAACCAAAAATATTTAATACTCTAAAAAACCGAAACAATTTCCTATCTTTACCCATATAAATTAAAATAAACAGATGTATTCCACTTACAATACTAAATAACACAAACAAATAAATTATTCTATAAGAATAAAAAAAATCCTAAAAAAATCAAAAAAACAAATTCCTCTCACTTTCAACACTAAATAAACCGGCAACGAACAGCTTAACACAATTAAAAAAAAACCTAAACTAGTAAAAAAATAAACCAAACCTCCAAAAAACAAATACATTTCAACTCCTTCTTAACCTAAAAAACGAAAAGATCCACATTTATACCTAGTTAATTTTCTTAGTACTAATAAAACAAACACCATAAAAAGCCTTACTAAAACCAAAAAAAAGAATCCAACAAATTAAACAAAAAAAGATACATCTTCTACAGTTTGTTCAAGAAAAGGAATTTTTTTCCAAAAAAAATTTTCTAAAAAAAAACCTAAAACTCAATACAAAATCTTTCTTAGCCTTAATGAAGAAAAACTAGTTGGATTTGACTGTAAAGAAAACATATAATAGAACAAAACCATCCTTCCTCCAACATTAATTAACAAAAAAATTAAACCATATCAAAAAGAATTTATTAATCTCATTAAAAAAAATACTCTTAAACAAATCATTAACAAACAAACACCTAACTGTACAACTCTTGAACTAAAGATAACAAAAAAACCCAATATTAACATAAACAAACTACTATTCTTTAAACAACCATTTTTCCAAATATAAAAATCTACTATATTTCTTTTAGAAAATAAGTTAATCTTTTGTAAGATATCCAAAAAAAGAAAATTTTTATGCTTTAACACCAAACTCACCTTTTCTACTTTCAATAAGACAAACAAAAACAATTCCACATCCAATTCATAAAAAATCAAATTTTAGTAAACCTTAAAAAATCACAAAACCACCAAAATAATTAAAACAAATATTACGGTTCGAGATTCTTTTGTATGAAACGAAATAGGACAAACAAATCTATGTCATTCTGAACTAGAATTTTTTCTCAAAACAGAAATTGTCTGACGTTCTTCCACTAGTCTTTTTATTAATATATAAAAAAGCAAACCCCTAACAAAGAAATTATAGACCCTACAGAAGAAATCTTATTTCAAAACATAAAATCATCTAAATAATCAACATAACGACGAGGCATTCCTTGTAGTCCTAAAAAATGCTGAGGAAAAAAAGTTAAATTTACACCTACAAACATTACTCAAAAATGCGAAAACAAATAATAAGGATTCATTTTACACCCAGAAAACAAAGGCCACCAATGAATAAAACCAGCAAAAATTGAAAACACAGCTCCCAACGATAAAACATAATGAAAATGTGCTACTACATAATAAGTATCATGTAAACTTATATCTAAACTCGCATTAGAAAGAACAATTCCAGTTAAACCACCAACCGTAAACAAAAAAACACAAAATAGGAAAAACATATAAAAATCCGGAATTTATTATTATTTTGCGAGATGCTCTCAACCCATAAAACCTTTTTAATTTTAAAAATAAAGCAGAAGAACACAAACCATGTGCAAACCTCATGAATAAAGCACCAACAATATTTTAAAAATTAAATCAGGAAATATTAGTGAAAATGGTGTAAATGAAACAAAGATAGAATTGAAAAATGAATTGAAAAAAGAGTATAGGGAAACACTGAAAAATATTAATACAAAAGTTAATTAAATCTTTTTAAAAAAAAGATTGAAATGTTTAATAAAAATTATTTGAATTAAGTAAAATTTTATATTAATTAGAATTGTTTCCTATTTTAAAAAATAGTGAAATTCAAGCTGTTCAAGATATTTATGATTTTTTGGAAATTGAATATTGTGAATTTCCTTGGGAATATTTATTTTTATTTTTTATTTTAAAAACACACTTATGGTGCTACTATTTTTTTCAAAAAAATCGAAATGGATGCAAATCAAAATTCAATCGATCTTAAAAAAAATTGAAATATTAACAAAATTACAAGAAGTATAAAATAAATTTGAAACTAATCAATTAGATCAATGAAAAGAAAAAAGAGGACTTCAACAAGATTAAACAATTTTTCATAAGCCTATTAATGATGCAGTTAATAAATCTAAACAAGAAACAAAAACTTTACAAGACGAAAAATAACAATTAGACAAAAAAACTAGATAAAAATACTTCTTTTATAACAGAGAAAATTAGAGAACAAAAAAGAATCTAAGCTTAAATTAAAGATGAAACAATTTATAATATTTTGTTGTACAAAGTAAAAATTCTGATATTACTTTTAAATTTCAAACTCCTTTAGTTCTTGATCCTAATTTTAAC
>JBBMKC010228225.1:0-11708 GCA_037834085.1 Bipalium vagum | reverse complement strand
CTGTCCTTGAATTTTTTCCCGCCTTTGCATTTTTCATTCTTTTGACTTAATGTAGCATCTGGTAAAGATCGGTAAAATATCCAGTTTTGTCAGCATTAAAAATGTTCCATTGAATTGTCTTCTAACATTAGACATAACTTTTCCTTCCATGATGAAACAGCTTCCATATTTGAGCAAGCGGATTCTCCACTAATAACATATTTTTTAATATTATTTCTACTTTTCCATTTTTGAAGCCTATCCTCAGATGCGTTGAATTCTTTCTCCTTCATACCACATTATTATTATTAATTTTTTATTCTTAAGAAATATAAAAATATAAAAAATAATTTTAACGTCGATTTCTTTTATCACTATTTCTATATTCTTTACATTTATTTCTTCTAATTTAAAATTCAGGTAAAGGTTTAGAAAGATTACAATAATTACATTGCTTATAAGAATTAATAGATAATTCATTTTGTGCAATTTGAATGTTATCAGCAAAAATTTTATCATGACATTTTTATAGTAATGTCTACCTGTATAAAACCAATTCGGATTTTTAAAAACACCACATTTATTACAATTTTTTCATTCGTTTGATTTTCTTTTTTCATTTAATTTTTCTTGCAAAACCATATTATGTTGTTGAGTAATATTTTCTACTTCTTTAAAATATAAACCTCTAATATTATTTTCAAAAAGTTCATAAATACTTATTTTTATATACATTAAAAAAATCACAAAACGGAATAAATGATTCAAGAGAAAAACGGTTTTTATAAAAAAGTGGGGGTACAAATATGGTACACTTTGTGTTACGTGTAACTTTAAACTCAAAATTTTACTGACTCATAACTTATTTATTAACATGTTCCTGACTTTAGAATGAAATTTATCACAATAGTTTTTACGAATTCAAATACTATACTATATGAATGAATCGAAATAATCGCAAAAAACCTTTATTTCTCAACAATTACAAACATTCTAATTCATAGAATAATATTGAGATAAAATTACTTTTATTATTATAAAAATATTATTAATATTTTTTTTTATAATTATCAATATTATATTACAGTTTTAATATTATTTTACCATTCCAACCCTCCTCCAGCCTTTCATGGTTTTACATTTAGTGAACCAACATTATTAACTGTTCCGTTTGTGGTCAATACTCAGAAATCTGGTAATATTTTTGCCTAACTCCACAGATTTTATGTGAGTGTATCTTGAAGAGGCTTTATTCCTGAAAACGTCTCCCAAGACAACCACCAGCCTAGAAGAGAATTTCATGACATGGAATCTAGTACCCAAGTAAAGTTGCTGGTTCTACCAGCATCTTGCATATCAAGTTGAACAGAAAGTTCTTGCCGATTTTTAGTATTATGTTAAAGCTCAAATAAAACACGTCCTGTTGTATTGCAATAAACTTTTATATAAATATTGTAATGAGTCATGTATTGGGTTACCCAATAACACCCATTTAATTATTTGGATTATCTTTTAAAGATCCCTAAAGGATCTAGAATAATTATAATATTAATAAATTAATTAGAAAAACCAGAAAAATGATTAGAAACAAAATTATATTAATTATATTAAAAGTAGTAATTATGTTTGGATCTACAGTAAAACTGGTAAAAGCCAGACAGATCCAACACATATCTCAAAGAAAAAGACTACAGAAATCGCTGACGATATCAAGGAATCTCAAGAGCCGATGGAGAGTGATGACAACTCCAAAATTAATAATCGATATCGGGAACATTTGAATTTATATTTAAATTTACATTTGATATTTGATTTAAATTTAATTGATTTAATTTTGTGCTTGAAAAGAATACGCATTTTGGTAAAAGTACTTCTTCGACTATGGTAAAGTCAAGAAGGTATTTTATTAATTAAATAATTGTTTATATTTTAGAATATTGATAGATTATGAATTAGATTTCTAAACTTGCATTCTTGATAGCAAATATACCTTATTTTGTTAATCGCTTTGTTTATTCGTGAATTTTCTATTATTTACACTTCCTTTCAAGGCGTTGGTGAGCCCAGATTCCAAAATTCCTTTGTAACAGTTCAGCTTGCGATCTAGACCGTTACAATTACATAATAATTACAATTATTTATAAAGTACAAGGTTAATAATAAAAATAATAATAAATAATAATAATGATCTTATCTTGACCACGGTGAATGTCGAATTACCAAAATTATATCTGTGGAGACTACTTCCAGGCCTTCTCTACGTCTAATAGAGCGGAGAGACGCTTGTTACTTTTGAGGGCTCTTGAGGCTGGGATAACGAAGAGCATTCCAAAACCTTTCCTAAATTACTATTTCTCCGGGATTTGTCAATAAAACAATTAATCGAATTTTATTTGTTCAACAAAGTTTAAAAAATATATTTTTATAAAGTCAATATCGTTTCTTGATTTGTCTTAGTGAACGATTTTTATTGTGTTATCTATCATTTGAGTGTTTATTTAGTCTGATTTGAATTTTATATAAATACCCAGTCGATTAAAAAATAATATATAAACTCATTTTCTTTTTATTTGAACACGAGCGTAACACACTCCAAACCCTTCTGAATTTCAATAATTGTAACGAGTCACGTTAGGTTTTGATTAAATATTGATCTAAATCTGTTTCATTTATTCCAACAACCTATATTCAAAACTTAACAGATCAATGTCCACAATTAGGGACCGATTTAAATTTTAGTACCTTAAATGGAGTTGACATTCTGCATTAAGAATATTAGTCTACCACTCAGTAGTCATCTGATCAGTATGAAAATGTACTTCAATCCTCAATAGCTTAACACTTATTTGGAAAGTCAGAAACAACTTATTGTTTTGGAACGAAGAAATTTATTGCCAGAAACAAAATCAGTTTGTAAAATTTTTTATTGTGTAAGATTTTATGCGACAGAAGTCAACGATGAGTCCTACGCTGTTATGGCGTTTATATTTACAGGTTGGGCATATTGTCTTTTACAACTGTGATAGTAGTAGTTTTGTTTATTTCTTTTTCTTTTATATTAACATTTATCTAATGAATTATTAACATTTGATTTAAATTTTATTTATTATTCGATCTGATTTGATTGTTTTGAGTTTTTTTATTTTATATTGATTCTGAACCCTTGAGACATTTTACATTGTAAACTGTGTTATTGTGTATATGTGTATGTGTGTTAGAAGAATTAAGTTTTATTGAAATTGTTTTGATTAAATTATTTGCGAACACATTTTTTACAAAAGTAACAGGATCAGTAGATTTACGAGCTAAGTGTTACATATAATTTCATAGTATTTAAAGACGTAAGACTTGTATCAAATTATAACTATTAAGAAATATCAATTGTTTATCTGAATTGGCTTTGTTTACAAAGCGCTAAAATTAGTTGTGACAAACAACATTTACAACATTGCATCTTTTACGAGTTTTAGAAAAAGAGCAATCCTGCTGAAGCCACCAGAAATGTATTTGGAGAGGTTGCCATAAAAGATAGAACAGTTCGTGAATTGGAAGACAAACAACGTTTAGATAGGCCTTCTACTGTTCTACACCATTTTGGAGCCTGAATTAAAACCAGTACCATTTGCGACTACTAGAGAATTACCGAAATGACTCCGAGTTTCATAAACAGCCATTATAAACCATATTCATAAGATAGAATTTAGTCAAAATGGTCAAAATGGGTACCTATATTTTGGAAACTATATATTGGAATGAATAAACAAATTTGTTAAAAATTTTTTTTTCATTTTTACCTAAAAATCGACAAGAAATTTCTGTTCAACCTAATCGTTGGAATCTCATGGTAATCTATAAGTTATCAAAATTTTAAAATTTCATATTTCATAGGTTTAACTTAACTTCTGGACTTGTTTCGTATTTTCCTTACTACACTCATAATTATGGGTATGATAAGGCAGAACTTTATATACGATTAACAAAGTTGGTGTGTAGAATGGGTAATCATCAGGTCGGTCATCATACAAACCCGTGCTCTCATTTATTAACATTATTTGATAACATACATCAAAATTTAATTTGAATCACATTGGTGTAAGTTGAAGATGGCAATCATTATACACAGCCGTATTTAATCATCATGGCTTAACATCTTCAACAACTGGAGTTGTTCCTCTAACTTGTAATCGCAATAAATAATTGGTAACATGAAATAAATACAATTTCAACTTGAAAACGATATTTTTAGAAGTTGAAATTATTAATCTGAGAAACACTTTACTAAGAAAATATTTAAAAATTTTTTAAAAAACTGAAATATAATTTCAACAAAGAATTTAAAAGATATTTAATTAATTTTTAATTATTTGAACTTAATTTGTTATCTTAATGGTAATAAATTTAAGGAAGTTAATTATACATTGAACGTAGGGTGTATCAAATGTCATCATGAATTATATTTTTTATAAGAAAAAATTCTTTATTATAGAATGAAATTCGAATACTTTTTAAAAAGATTTGTTTTAACCTTTTCATTTTAGTAATTAAAGGCTTACAATCACAATTTTAACATTTAAAAATTTTGTAACATTTAACAATTGTAATTCAGATTAATGAATAATCAAGAAGGAATAGGATTTGATGATATTCGACATTTGTCTGAAGCCTTTAATCATCTAAAAAGTAAAGATTTTGAACATGCTCTTATATCAATAAAAAAAATATCATCTAAGTGCGATGATCTTAAAGTTTGTACAAATTGTTATTTTTTCGATTATTTTTATGTTTAGCAAGGAAAGATTAATAAATCTAACCTGAAATCTAGAAACATTAAAGATGATGACTTTAAAAGTCATTTACAGTTAATTGCAAATAAATTGAAATATATTTTGGAAAACGTTGAAACTTTTGATTCATATCAAACGGTGATGCTTTATAATTATGCTTTGATTTTACACATACTTCAACAAAACGTTCACTGTTTGAAAATACTGGATAAACTTGAAAAAAATCGTTCATCAATGGACGATTTTATCCACCTTCAATTCATTTGGCTACGATTAGATAATTATCTAAATATCCAATCACCAGATTTATGTTTGAAATTAATCGGTAATTTTTTAATGGTTAATTATCCTTATTTATCGTACATAGAAAATGAGTTTTTGAAAGATGAAGAAAAAAATATGACAGATTCAAACAGGACTGTTTTTGAGGTTTTTCAATTAAAAGCATATTTACAATTAAACGATTTAACGTCTGCCTTTAAAACATTGGAAAAGTGTCGAAAAGGAGAAATGTCAATGTTGATACAATTTCTGGATGCTCACATTTTATTCTGTAATAAAAAATTAATAAATTCGCTGCAATGTCTCTCCTCAATTTCCCTCATTAACGATAACGTTTTGGAACGTGATTTGGTGTACTTTTGGAACAACCTGGGAATTATTTATTTTCATCTCAACAAACACAATGTTGGAACAATGTATTTTAATCGATCTTTGAAATACATTGAAAATAATAAAAAGAATAAATCAAATACAATAACTAATCAAGTAAGCTTTTTCGGCATTTATTATTGATTATAATGTAAAAAATACAGGAAATCAATTTGAGCTGTCACTATAAAATTATCCACAATCTCGGAATCCAGTTATTGTTTGCTAACAAACCGGTAGACGCCTTCGATCTTTTTCTTGAGGTTGTCAATGTTTATCCGAAAAATCCTCGATTGTGGCTTCGTCTGGCCGAATGCTGTATTAAAGCATTCAAGTAAATTTTATTATTACGATTTTGTTTTTCTTTTTGGCCTATTTTATTTTTTCAATTTTTTACTTTAAATTTAACTCATTCATTAACTATCTACCTTGCAAATTCTTGAACTCTTTATATTTCATTCAAATTTACAAATGAGTATATGTTTCAATTGTTCAATGATGGAACCGACAATTTCATGAGAGTTGTACAAGCATTCAATATGAAGATACATATTTTTTGTGAAAATTGATTTTTATGTCGATCATAAAAGTTGGTCCATTAATAATAAATAACGATCAATTTCATTCATTAATTTTTTTAGAATAATGGATTTTTAAGTGGTTTAGTATTTTAAAATGTTATGTTCATTTCGAAAATTCAAATTTTTTTGTAATTATAGTGATTTTTAATGCTAAGAAAATTTATTTGAAATATTTCTTTTAATAAGTTAATTTACCGATTTTATTTACGTCTACAAGACTGTCCATATCAAGATTCATTGGAGCTGATAGTAGCAAAAAATTGTTGGGATACGTCCCATATCCTCCTACATTGTTAAAAGAATTGCTTCGCTATCTCGTTCGACAACGAACGGAAATCAGATGGGAAATGCTTCAGATGTTTATTAAGCAATTAATAACTTAATAACTAAAAGGGGATCTCAGATAAATGTGATTTGTCAATATTAAGAATAGCGTGGTAAATAAAGGATTGAAATTTGAATTATTTGTCGCTTTTATAAGTTATTTCTTTTCTGAAAATCTAGCAAGTTTGGTTTTCATGTAGCCAAATCTCTCAAAAACTGCTAGCATATCCAATCATAGCCCGAGCGATTCTGTCGTGTTTCATATCTTCGACAGCTGGGTTGAAGTTGAAGTAGAAGTTGTTGCAGGTAGATGCTTTAGGCATGAGAGATAGGAAATCCTGTTGGTATTAGGGCCAGACTTTGTGTTCCCGTAGTGTCGTTGCGATTTGATTGATTTGATCCGCGTACACAAGATAGAAAAGTATGGATTTCTTGTGTCAGTGATTGTTTCGGACTAGCAGGTATTTGTACAGGGTAACACCTGGTCGTGAGAAAATGCAACATTTTAATCAAAATAGATCCAATAAAGCTTCTATTTAAAATAAAAATTATTGTACAAAATATATAATTTTTGTCGCAATAATTCGTATTTAAGGAAAAATGAATAAAAGCTTTTAAAAATTATTCAATTAATATAGTGTTTCTTCAGTTCGCTGATCTTTCTTATTTTGTTTAACAATTACAAAAATCTTTGTTCATAGAGTTTTCCAGAGGCTTCTTGTCGCATAACTGAATTTATTAATTTTTATTAAATCATGTAGTTTTCAATAATCAAATTATTATTATTAACGAATCGTATTTGAGTTTGATGTAAGATGTAATTTATAGTCAGTTTTCAACCTACTGGATTAATTGCCATACTCTGATTTAATGCAGAAATATTTTGGTTTTGTTATTTGTTCTGCAACTATAAAATCAAAATTTTTCTTTTGTGCAACTTTTTTCAAAATCAAAATTAATTGATTCACTATTTAGAGTTGATCAGTCCGATGTCGACTCTAAATCAAAATTCGTGCAAAATGTTATTGGCAATGATAAATTTAAAAAAGTGATATTGGATAATGAAATAAAAGAAGTAATTATTTTACTGTTAACAAAGCGTAATCAGTTACAAAGTGTTGAATTGATAGTGCAAGCAAGCATGGAATGAAGTTGCTGCCATGCCGACTCCGTCATTGGAGTTCGGATCTTTGTGTATTCGCAACGCACTTTTTCTTCTTCCCGACCATCCGGAGATTAATGAAGTCAATTTGGAATTAAAAAATCTTTCTTTAATTGATTGGTACAAAAATCAGGTGGGTTCTTACATATATCATTTACAATTGTTTTCACCTTAAACAAAATAGTTATTTTTGAGTTCATCTGTAATTTTAGGACAATTTTACAGTCCATCAATAAATTTTTTTATACAAGAAATGAAATTTCATTATATTTTAGTGTATATACGTGAATCCATCTGGTTGCATTAGAGGAAACGAAATAATTTATTTGCATTCGTCTCTACTGTTAAATGGTGCATATATTTCGTTGTGCCTTAACAATTATGTGGAAGCCTACAAGTTTTGTGAAAAACTTCTATATCAGCCGATACTGTCACACAATCACAAATATCTGGCTCGGATGTACATGAGCGAGTCCATGATGATGATGAATAGCTTTGCCAGCATCAACTCTCTCCTCAATCCTGTAAGCTGTAATATATTAATATTACCAAACTGTAATTTCAGTGTCCTATGATGAAGATTTTTTTTCCAGTATTTTTCAATTAGTTTAACAATATTTATTTCAAATTGCTGAGACTGAGATTTTATGATTTCAAATTTGTTTTCCCAACTATTTTTGGTCTATCTTTTAATTGATTTTCCTACCATCACAAAATATGAATTTTTTTCTTTTGTGCTCTAAGGTAGTATCAGTGAAAACAAGAGACAAATTCATAATGAAAAACTGGTGAAAAAAAGTTTGGAATAATTCGTTAAGCATTTGAAAAAATATGCTTAATTTACAGTTTTGATCTTCAGATCATTTATAGTTATAGATTAACCTATAGTAAACATTGGAATCATTGTTTTA
The DNA here is from genome assembly GCA_037834085.1 of Bipalium vagum. Lineage (NCBI taxonomy): Eukaryota > Metazoa > Platyhelminthes > Tricladida > Geoplanidae > Bipalium > Bipalium vagum. The sequence goes on along the minus strand of JBBMKC010228225.1, from coordinate 3,316 downwards.
AGAATCAGTTTTCCAATCAAATTTAAAAACAAAAGTCGAGAAAAATGAACGCTTGTGCAGTTTGTCCATCCATTTGATTGTAAATATAAAATACTTTTTATGCTTATAATCATAATATTGGTAATCACTGGAACATTTGTATGCACCGATACCATAGAATCAATTTTTCAGAAGCAAGAAATAAATATCTGCAAAGATACAGTGCGATTCAATCTCATCTTTAATCTCTCCAGTATATTTCTGGATTTCAGTGGAAGTACGAATTCAAAAATCGCCTATTTGAAACTTCAGTGGAACAAATATCTTTCTTTTGTGAATGTTAATTTTTTTGATTTTGGGCTAACTATTTTGATGGGGAAGGCATATAGTGAACCAGTGCTACATTCTTATAAAATATCTACTACTTATTTTTATCAGTAGATTTTTAATGTACTAATTAATATTAATTTGTCTTAATCTTAATTGATTAAGAAAATTTGATAAAATAAACTGGGAATTTATTTTATAAAAATATTTTATATTTATTTAAATTAATTTTCTGATATAGAAAAAAGAATTCGAGAAAGTTACTCAATAGAAAATATTTTCAAGAAATATATATTTAGTATTATGACTATTATTATTATTATTGCTGTAATTAGTCTACACAAACTCGACTTTCGAACAACCCAGAAAACCCTTATGATAAAGAATCGGATCACAATATCATTACGGTAATGCCAAAATCAAGCAATTTCCCCACATCGTTGGAAGAGGTATGTGTGTCGACCTGGTGATTATTTTATTTTGACTTTTTTTAAGGCTCACAGCATCATGTATTATAACTGGAGTGTTGCTTACGCCATTCGGCACGAGGACAAACCGTCAGAACAGTGTCTCATTGAGGCAGTTAAGTTAGATCCCAAATTGAAGAATTCGATGGCTTATGTGTATCTGGCTACATATCACGATTTAAGACAGGGCAGAACAAAGAATTGTTTAAAAATGCTCGGAGATATTTGTAGTAATATTCCCATGATAAATAATATTGAAGTTTAAATATATACATTAAGTTTCCTTTCTTTCTAATCAATAAGGATCATGACTCTGATCTTAAAAATTAAATGAGAAAATGGTGAAAATGTTGTAGTTTTTTCGAAAATATTTATTTTTTTCGTGAAAATTTGTGATAAGAAAATATTTATTAAATTAAATACTTTTCTATTGATATTATTAATTTATTAAAATTTCTTCGTCGGTGTGGATTTTAAAAATTTTAAATGTATTTTGCAAAATTTTGAGCAATTAGGTATTTCATACTCTGCAAATATCTGAATTCGTTCTGTTTTTTTTATCCATATCAGCCAGTATAAAACTCTCAAACTTTTAATAAAATACAGAGTAAATAATAAAAATAAAATCTAATTAATAAAAAAATAGAGAATATAATGCTTCAAAACAATATTAAAACGTCTCAAAAATGTGATACACACTTAAAATAATTATAAATCAGAAGTTAAATGTATTTTATTTTATCACTTGTGGTTTTCGACTAAATAATTCTTTTTTCCTTTATGGTACTGGTCGATATCCAGAACCGTTTTTGTTGACATTATTAATAGTTCTATCTATTTCGAATGTATCCATTATTTGACTTATTGTCAGTCTTGGAGGATATATCTGAAATTCTTTCTTGAACAGGTCTGTACATAATGTTTTCAAACTTGAAGTAATGTTTGATAATAAATTTTCTCTGCTCAAAGTTCAACCTAGCTTTCATGATTCAACCTTTAAGAATAAATTTATAGGTTTAAAGTAGCGGTAATTTCTTACCAACTATAAAAACAAGTAATAGTACTAATGAAACTTTTGGTCTAAAAATGCGACGGGACTTTTGAACAACCCAATAATAAATGATTTCTAACTACGTTATTTTTACGTTCAAGTATTAGTGCGATAGGAATATAAAATAGTAAGTTAAAAATATGTTTTACCAGATTTGGTTAATATACAGATTGATAAAAAAGTTCTGAGAGAAATTTTTTAATAAAATATTTGTGAACTCCTTTTCGTTTTTTAAACTTAAAGTTGTTTTAATTTGTAACTTACAATAGGTATCATCTCTTATTTTTTAACTAGTTAATAATTTAACAATTATGGAAAGTCAAAGATATTATAACACAACTCTTGGTCAGCTCATTGAAGTAGCTGTGGGGTTACCTAAAGAGCTCGTTATTTCAAGAACACTAAAAATTTATTAAATAAAATGAGGGTAAGATCATTTTATTTCCAACAATCAAACTGCAACATTCAAAAGTCACAGAAAATCAACAAACGGCTAAAGAAGTCTCATAAAAAAAGACATACTGCTCATGCAGTCTCAACAACTAAAAGCACTCTCTAATTACAAGCTGTGCTAGGAAAAACAGGTCAGCAAAAAATCATCAAAATACATACTTGAATATCTTTGACAAATTTCAGGACGAAAAATAATGAATTTTTGAGGGCTTATACCAATTTGCAGTTGATTTTAGCATTTTTTTATTGGTCAGTTAAGCTGTCAATCACGACTTACCTTCTATAATTAAATATTTCTAAAAATAAATTTAATTTCTAAAAGTTTCGAAATAAATAAAAATAATTGATTTTAGGATGACATGCTACCGATAAAAAATCAGTAGTTGCTCCTAAAATAATATTTTTAATTATTTTTTAAAAAATATATTTAATTAATTTTATCTAATAATTAATAATTAAACTACATAATTCCAAATTATCCAACATGTTATTTAAATTTTATTTTTTTACCAAAAATTGTATTTACAGGAGGTTAAAAGATATGAGTCGAACCTCGACAGTATGCTGTAGTTGAGCTTTAGCGAGTAGGAAAGTCTGCATCTGAAATTTTGAAGGTGCTCAACATTAAAAAACCGAGACGTAGTTTTGCTTATACAGTATATCAGAACCCGTTTAAACAGAGTTTTTCGCTTAAACAAAACAAATCTCGGTCTCATATTTTCGCCTTTCTATCTTTACTATTACTTTTTGTTCTGTTTTAGCGATTATGTTTAAACAGAACAAATTTTAGTTTAAGATTTTTAATTTTTAACTTCTAATAATTTTGATTTTATTTATGTTTCAACTTTGTTTAGTTTTCGTTTACTTTTTAATTATTAATTTATAATACTCTAAAACTTGAAATAGGTTCAACTCTTTAATAAACCCCATCCCACGTTTTAAGCGTATGGGGAATTAAAGCCCCATCCCTTTAATAAAGCCCCATGGCTGATTTTAGGGTATTATAAAATAAATTCCTATAATCTTATATTAAATAAAA
>JBBMKC010228215.1:0-11709 GCA_037834085.1 Bipalium vagum | reverse complement strand
TAATATTAATATTAATATTAATATTAATAATTTTAATAGATTAAATTCAACCTCGATAAATAATTTCAATAAATCAATAAAATTTAAATAAAATATTAAATATTGATAAAATAAAAGTTTATCTTTCACAAAAATATAAATCACAAATCTCGATTTTCCAACCCTTATAAATATTCTATTCTGAATTTAAACAGTCAATTTATTATTAAAAAATTATTTAAAATGAATTAAATATTTTAAAGTAAAATTTTTTTGAACCTAAATCGTGACAAGGTTGACTTCGTTTGATTCCATTTATATGTTGATCATTATCCAGAAAGGGGAAATTTAGTGATATTGTAAACCTTTATGTCTGAAACCTGGCTTCCTTGATTCATACCAATGATGAGTTTGATTTTAAACTATCAAAAATTTTTTGGTGAAAATTTTTAGAAATTTATTCCACCAGTTCTAAATTAATATTTTCTTTATTATCACGCGTTAATACAAAACGAAACCGAAGCAGAAATTGATTATTATTAATGTTATTTTCATATCCAATTTTTGCCTTCTATTTCAAATATTTAATGTCCATTGAATTTATTATCTCTTTTTTGTTTTAATTTTATATTTTGGACATAACATTATCCTTTAACAAATCTCATTTATGTTAATTTATTTAATACGTCTCGAAAACAGGTACTACTGGAAAAGTATTAACAGTTTTAACGATAAACTTGTCTTTATCCCGTCTGTTGAATGACAATATGATTGAAAACGATTGTAGTGACCGAAGAAGTCATCGGCAGCCGAATCTTTGAGAACAGTTGTCGTTCTCAGGGAAATTCTCCTTCAGAAAACTCTAAGCTCAAATCACCCTATTGCAACTCCTTAAATTCTGCGATCTAACCCCATTGGACAATTCCTTGAGGTATCTGTTGTCTTTTAATATTATATATAAAAATCGTCCTTTCACATAAATCGCTCAATGTGGCATTTATTTTCACAGAGTCATAACCATTTTGAAATTATTTAGACTTTTTTCCACATATAAAATCAAGGACTATCAAATGCATTGTGTTGATCAGATATGTTAGACATTTTTTCCAATACTATTCTTTATTTATAGTGAGTCTTTAATATTAATTTTGGAACTGAGTCGGAATCTTCTTTGAACTTCCTCCGGGTGATAATAGGTTAAAAACAGAAATGTACTTTGCTCAATTTAAAAGACTAAATGAAGCAACTAAATATCCTTCTTTAATCAATTTGAAGAAGGTATTATTAAAAGAGGATAACGCAAAGCCTCATACTTCACGGAAAAAAATGGCCACTAAGAACAGTCTAGATGAAATTGAACTATTGACATATCCACCGTATTCACCAGATGTTTCAACTTCTGTCTTTCATTTGTTTCGTTCACAGTCACATTTTTTCCGAGGACAGTACTTTGAAAATAAAGAAGCTCTTCATGAGGAACTGGCGAATTTATTTTACTCCTAATCTGGAGAATGGTATAAAAGTGGAATCTAAAAGAAATCCCAGTGTTGGGCTCTTCTCTGTCGTAAACAATGGATTTTATTTTTGTTTGTGAATTTTGTCTTGTAAAATAAGAACTCTGTTGAAACATTTTAAAAAAAATTACTAATTCAATAAATTTTATAAATTATTATTAATATAATAATAATAATAATAATAATAATATAATGACCATTTTCATTTTCAGAAAATAATTAATAAATTTTTTGTTTCGTGGTCAGCGTCAATAATTTTCGGTGTTTTAATAAAATATTTGTTTTAAAAATTTAAAAAAGGGACTAATTTAAAGTGAAAAATGAGTTATTTTTTCAAAAAATATATATTTCTAAAATTTTAATAATTTGGAAAAAAGAGGCTTTCACCAAAATAATATCACACAGAAAAAATTAATTATTTATTTTAAATTCTTATTAAAATCTGACATCAGTCATTGCTAATTAGCCACCTAAGCCCTTTATAAAATGCAACAGCTGGGTGTATATTTATGTGGAAATGTTAAAAATATTCTCTTGACCTTTACACTGACTTTGTTGAGGTTTTCAGCTTTTACAAAGTATAATTAGAACATTTTTAATATTCTCAATGTATATTCTTATTACACTTTCCATGAGAATAAACGGATAAAAAAGTAATATTTATTATTATTATTATATTTTTTTATTCTGAATCAATATTTTTTTAATAAAAATTATTGAATTTCACTTAAGTGATATAAATATTCAATGATAAAAATATAATTAAATTTTTAAAATTAATTTGTTTTTAACTGAAATTAATTTAAAAAAATAAAATAAACATAATTATTATTTAACTTAATTTAGAATTTTTAATTTTATTTAATTACAATGTATAAATATAAATATAAATATTATTAAATAAATAATGCGTTGAAATAAAAATAGTTCAACTGAATATCAGCCAATATTTGGGATAAATCAATTAATTCTGATATTTTGTTTAATGTGCAAACAGTGCTTTTTTCTGTGGATATTTGGGTTAATATTCAATTATTATTACTATTGGTTTCTGAATGAATGTTTCAGTGGATAGTGGACAACTGTCAATTTTTTATTCTTGCTCAAATCAGTAAACAAATAAAACAGAAAGAATGACAGCTTGAAAAAATGAAGCAAAATTATGGGGTTTTGAAGAACAACAAAAGGTTTTGTATTGCGACATGGTTCCAGGTTAATTTGCATATATCACGTGTCAGGTGCACAATTCTGTACCCACGGGATGATCTTAAAAATTATTAGTTATTCTTTCTTATTATTAATAATCATATTATTAATTTGTTGAGTATGAACAAGCATTATATTTAATATATTATATTATAAATAGATATCAATTCAATTTCTTAGGTTTTTAAAATATATGTTCAAACTGATTTGCCTTATAACGTCGTGTGTGATATTTTTGTATATCAGACAGCCTTTGATTTATCATTTTTCTGTGTATGATATTTAATACTAAACAAGTAATTATGTTATATCAAATCTAATAGTCGAGTTCGCAACGAATTAAACAATCACAAAGATGATCAAATCAGTAATTGTCTCAAGTTACGTCGCAAAATATCAATTTCTTCCAATGTATGTCAAAATCTACATTGGTTACAACTCTTTACACTGAGGTATCACAATGTCACACAAAATGTTTAAGTGCCAGTCAACCTTTACACAAATAACAATGTCAATATTGTAAATAATTACTTAATGAAATGAAATAACAAAAGAAATTATTTTGAATCTGAAACAAAAGAAAATTTTCAAAAATATGCTACCTTAAGCCGGCCTCAATTGTGGTCTCACTAAGGTTGCTCAGATCTACTAGTACACTCATCAATTCTCAAAATTCGACAGGGACCCGAATACAATCCGAGGAAGCACTCTCACCAGATAATCTTTAAATGAATTTAATCTTCTCAAAAAATTTTTAATTTCTAATGTCCCACGTTCTGAGAGATGAGTTTTTCATCAAAATTGGCCATTCAGGTCATCAGATCTCAATGACAAATAATATCATCATATTTATATTATGCCACATAATCTAATAAAAGAGGTTCTGCTGAATGAAGATGTATTAATTCCCTTAGTCGTGTCGTAATAATATGATAATTATAATTTTATTTATTTTAAAACATATTTCGCCCTAATGTCATCTTAAAACAATCAAGAGAGTGACTTTTGTCATTTTACATTTTAGTTTTAATTTTCTGAATTTTTTAATATATTTTTACTGAATCAGATAAATTGATTTTCTAAAATAGTAATAATGATAAAAATAATAAAAATAATTAATAATAATTAATAATTATTATTATTATAATAAATAAAGATATTATTATTAGTATTATTATTATAAGGTCTAACAGTTAAAAACTTTATTTTATTAATTTTCGTAAAATAAATAAGAATATAAAAATGTTACAAATGAAATTTTATTAACGCTTTTTTTTATTAAGATAAATAATTTATGAGAGCGTTTAAAATTTAATTAAAAACCCTCTGAAAATAATGTTATCCTTTTATTTTTAATAAGAAGAAAAAGAGAAAAATTTTAAATAAAAAAAAGTCTCTTCGTTTTATTACGACTTAAAGAGTGATAATAAAAACCTGTCCACAGAGATCTCTGTTAAGATTTGCAGTGATAAATGAAACAATCGTTCTTCCAGGCCCCCCATTCTTAAAATTTATAAATGTTCTTTTTTCATAATTTGGTTTTATGAAAAGAATCATTATTGGATTGTTTTGCATTCAGTCTGTAATGAATGTTCTGCTCTGATATTCTTAAATAACAATTAAAAATAAAATGTTTAGATATGCATTTTCTCATACCGGTAACCTTCAGAAGAAAGATGATAATACAATAATGAAGATATCACATTATATTTGTTTGAGATTGATAATAGAAATAAGACAATACATATTACAATAAACAATGTTATTATAAATAAGATAATGAAAGTTCCCAGCGAGAGAAGAGCTCAACCGATGAAATAATATAATTAAAAACCCTTGTAAGGTTGCTCAAATTATATGTCATAGCGGGAGACAAGGCAGATGCCTAAGCCATCAGAAAAGTAAAATTGATCATCTAAATATACTGTAATCGGAAGCATGAAAAGTTCGAATTCATTGAACCGGAAAAATCTCACGATTTACCAACCCTATGACTTAATCGAGCACTTTCAGTTTGGATGCTCGTTCGTCATAGACAACACCTATGTTCGACAATTGAAAAGTTAATTGTTTGGAAATTATTACATTTCAACCATACTTAAAATCGCTTTAACCTTATCACTGAACACTGTTTTCTTTTCTTTTATGCAATATTATCACGGATGTCGTTCATTAAAATATCACATAATGTAATATCATTTCCCATTTTCAAGTGAAAAACCCATTACATAATTAGTGCAACATTGAATTATTAAATCAATAAAAAAAACATTTCTTAACAATGCTAATTAAAAAAAATTATTAATAATTAATTAATTAATAATTGTTACTTTATGTTAATTATTTTTGATACAACTGAAAAATGTCTTTCACATATATTAATCAATTTTAATTAATATTCCATAATTTCGTTGGTCTTTAATGTTTCAGTTCATCATTTTACAGTTCAAAAAAGATCATAATGAAATATATCCAATGACCGTTTGATTAAAAATACACTTTTATTAATTAATTACATTTTAGGAATTAAAAGAAAAATTAATTTAATACTTTTTGTATTTTTATATAGGGAAAATAATATTAAAAAATAATAATATTATTATGATGTTATAATTATTATTTCTGTTTTGATATTGAGAGATGGAATAAATCGAATAAAGTCATTTTACCGAGCATGGTTGTAATTGAAATTAAAATGTCCAACAATTAAATTAATTAATTAATTTAATTTTTCTCGAACCAAGAAAAAATAGTTTGAATAATTAAAAATCAATATTCTATAAAATAATAAAATATTGAGAGAAATTTCCAATAAATTAATAATAATTAATAATATAATACGACAATGTTGCGGCTTACGTTCGTAAATTTATAATTTAAAATTTTTATTATTTATCCTTCGTTTTTCTTTTAATATTGATTGGTGCAAAAATAATTCAATTTTTATATTAATTTTACAGAAAAAAAACCAGGAATCAAGAAGGACTAAAAAAATCATATTCAACGGAAAAGACAAATGGTTAGAAATAGAAAGACAAATAGTGAAATATAATTATATGTTTAAATACATTTATTCAAAATAAATTCATTGGAATTAAATACAGTTTTGGAATTGGTTATAAAATTTGTATGTCTTTCGGATGTCTTGTTGTGTCATGTCCGATTTAAGTCTTGAGGATATCCAGAAATCTCAAAGGGGATGAATACATGAGATTTTCATGCACTGTAATACTTTCTCTGACCTCTACACGTCGTATTCACGGCGAACTCACTAAATTCTTTTCCATAAACTCAACGACACATTAACATAACAATTAAGGTCTCCTTCCTGAACAAGCTTTTTACCAAACATAAGACAAAAAATTTGTGTTGTTCTATTGAATTTTTTAAGAATTAAAAAAAAATAATGTCAATAGAAATTTCATAAAACACAAGGCACTTTGGCACCTTAAATGTTTTATTGATAGTCAGATAAACACAATGAGTAAACTCATCAAGGGGTGTCACTTCTATTTCTCAGTTCTCTTTATCATGGGATCTCTTGTGTAAAAAATTACAAACCCTCAAAATTAGGATATCACATCATTCTACAGATAATAATTCTCCTTTTCGTAATTTATTCTACAAAATATACTTAAACAAACGTTTTTAAAATCTAGACTTGTTACCAAATTTCCCCTCTCCTTAATTCTAAAAGAAATTCATTGGGATTATCCAAAAATCTTATGTTCTTGGTAAGTGTCCTTTAGCGTCTTTTGATCTCTAAAAAATTATTTTTTTCTAACTGAAAGAATGAAAATCGAGGAGGGGGGATAAATCGTCTTAATGTAACCAAGTAAAGAATTGATTCCCAAAGAAACTCATTCAACAGCACTGTCATTCCTGTTGTGTGATTTTACTTTTTGATGGGATAAACATTTGAGACAATTTTTTAATGAGTGCTAACCTACACCGACTGAATTGTATAAAAAGACTTTATAGATTAATGATGTTATTTTTGATTTCAAAAAAATGTTTTTGATATTCCAAGCAAATATCCCATCACGTCACTGCTCAATCCAGAAAAGTAATTTTGAAACAGGACAACAAACCACACCAAACACCGACTGTCTGAGTACAATTAAACATGAAAAGTTTCTGAGGAATCGATAGACTCCAACTTCGATTTTGTCAAGTTAGTTCGTCAACAGCCACCATGCTATTTTGCTCTCATAACAGTTTTATCAGGCTATACACACCATAGAACCTTCAGTGATCTTAACTTATACCCATTGTGTATTGCCAAAATACTGTTGTGTTTTACCCATTATTAAAGTTATAAAGCGAGTCACGACCTTTTTTCGCTAAATTGAAGAATGAAAGTAAACTACCTAATCTATGTTAATTAATTTCCTAGAAGGTCTGATAATGGGATAAAATAAGGGTCAACTACTGACATGACCATTTGTTCGGAAGTAGGTGTCCATTAATCTGAGCGAAGATAAAAACCGAACTTGGCTGTTAGTACGATGAACGGAAGTTAAGTAAGATAAATAATCATAAAATCAGATCATGTGAAAATCCCTTAGTTTTATTACTGATGCCAAATTGGTAATGATTTGGTTAGAAATTCTTCATATTATATCTAAATCATTCTGAGAATGGCTTATCTCAAAAATACTTTGTGAAGAAACACAAGATCTGATTTCGTATTTCTGTTTATTAAATTTTTTGTGCCTGTTATATATCAAAGGTAACCATAATTAATTTCAAAAAAGGCATTAAATATTTCGTATATTAAAACAAAAACACATTAATCTAAAAATACAATAAAATCGACAAATTTGGTAATGTTGTTTATAAAAAGAATGATAAATAATTTATGGTCGCACTGAAAACTAAAATGAATAAAACATTAATTAATCACCCAAGTTAAATTTTTTTTTGATAAATTTAACAGTGTAACAATTTAGTAAAAAAACAATGTTGTTGTTTAATTTACATTAATTAAATGAAATATAATAAAAATCCAACGACACAATTATCATTTAACAAGTGCTCTAAGCTTCCAGAAATCGGTTTAAAGCCAGATCTAACTGTTGTCAATGTCAAAGCACACCGTGATCTTCAGACAATTGTTCATTAATCAAATATTATTTATTGACGAAAAATGCTCAGTCCGGAAATTAAAAATTCTCTAATAAATGATGAGCTGAAAATTTATTGATTTTTCTAATTTTTATTAATTCATGCATTATGAAACCATGGTTCCAGTAAATTGAGCTTTTTAAAAATTAATTACAATCTATTTATTTTGTACTTGCCAAGGCAATTGTTCATTGTTCATTTTTCTTGTATTTTGGTTTTCCTATTATAGATTTTTTTATTTTGAAAGAACAATGAACACTTCACGATGTTCATTCTTGTTATTTTTTTTCTTAATGTTTAAAGTTTAGATATTATCATACTTAATTTTTCATTGTCATTATTATAAAGTGGTCACGTTTAATAGATTAATATTATGTTTCTCTGCAAATTGACATATCAATATCTTTTTCTATAATTCTATATATGTTTATAACTTTTATTAATTTACGTAATAAGAACGGTAGTTATGTTCTTTAGTTTATTATATTGTCCTTTAATTTTTTAAAAAACTTGACTCTCATACCCTTTTACACAGAATTTTTCATACCAGCATGACAACAACGTTCATAGTTGATTATTAATGGCAATTATAATATTCTACCGGTACAAATATGTAAAGCTCTGTGAGAATGGGTATCATGTATATAAATATATAATATAATTTTAAATTATTAAAGTATAAAGGGTTTTAACAAAATTAGCCTTTTGATCTTGCGAAATATTTTGTGTTTACACCAGTCTTATTTCATAGATAATCATATATTCCTGTCACTTGACAATTTCCTACGTAGTAAGCAGTTAAAAAATCAGGATGATATTTAACATATCTTTGCCTCTTTCATTGTCCCGTGACCCGTGCTTTTCAGAAATGGTATAAAGAAACTCATAGAACCTTGGCAAAGTATTATATATGCCAATGGGGCATATTTTGATTAATAACAATTTTTTAAAGTACTTTTCGACTTTTGATTTGTGAGATGAAAAAGCGACAATACTTTTCCCTCAACCTAATATAATACCTGTATTATCTTTAAAAATGATTGATTCGAAATCAGCAAAAAATAATATGCATAAGCTTAATATTTTAATCTAGTTCTGTTTAGGGATATGAATTCCGATAGTATATATTTTTGTTACAACATTGCTACTCAGAGATTAAAGTGACTGTAAAATATACAACTTACTAATATTGAAATCGAATTATAATTAAAAGAGCATCGAATTTATAAGTGGTCGTGCTGATACGATGAGAAATGGTGTGTCAGGATGAGTACTAATCGAGATGAGTACTAATATCAGCATTCAACAAATAAAACATCAAATGATTATTAATAAGGATGATAGATATCTATGACAATTTTACCAAGGAGTTTTATAAGTTACCTCTATTAATCTGTTAAACATGTTTTTAAAATAAAGGTTGAACTTCGATGTAACTGAGGGTCTTTTGTCAAGGTTAATTTAATATTTTTTCTTCTGTTATACAATTCTTTTTAGAATCCAGACTTATAAAGTGATTTTTTTAATTAGCGGGGCGATTTATGGAAGCACAGTAACGTTAATAACGACCACCTTCGTTAAATTTAATTAACATACTATATAGTCACGAAAGTAAAGCTAAAAATTTATATTACTTTGAGATTAAATTAATCATTTAAAACAAAATCAAAATAGTTCAGCTATTTCAAATGAAATCCAAAATAAATTCTTAATTTAAAAAAATCAAAATTTTATCTGTACAAAATCTGAAAAATCATGCTACCATCATAATAAAAACCCTGAGCAGTCTTGAAAAAATGTTCTTTGTTTTCATGGTTTGCAATTGTTTTGAGACTCTTTTACAATGCTATTATTGTGATTGTTGCTCAATTGTATTTGTCTTAGTGTACTGTTTTTTTTAGTTATAATAATTAATGGCTTGTCTTATATCAGTGTTGTACCATATTGATTGTATTATATTAACGACCCTTCTTTCAATCAAAGAATTACAATGAAAATGAAAAGGCAGGTGGTGGTTATATATTTCTTTTTCAAAATTGAAACTGTGAGAGAAAATGCAAGTGAAAAATGTATTTATTTTAAAGTTTCAATAAAAAATATTAATCGTTGAAAATTAGACCAAAGTGGGACACTTTCCTAAAATATTAAAATAGCTGCAAAAAAATAAAATAATATTTATTTAATTCCTAATTCAAGATATCAAGATTTCGTCAGTGCAGTCCGATTGATTCATATATTTATATGTAAACAATATTGAAGGAACCACCAATATTTTATTATAAACATTAAAAACCATTCACTTTCATAATACGTATTTATTCAGTGTATTTATAATATTCACCAGACATGATATCAATACAGAGGTATTTTATGGAAATCCAAAAGATTTCTCTTTCCCACAATTTTCGGTAGTTTTCACTTGTTTAAATTTAGTAATTTTAAAATTTTTGGTATTGGTTAAATATTTGAATAATTATTATTTAATTAATTATTATTTTTTAATTTAATTAATTATTTTTTTTAGAATTTTTATTAATATACTTTAAAAATGTAAATGGCCAATAAAAATTTATTTTAATTAATTAATATTTGCACATTTATTAATTAATTAAATAATTACCTTTTTGGAAAGTACAGACTTTGTAAAACATTTAAAAGTGAAAATTAAACAATGGGAATTTTTCCTTGGAACTACTTTTATTAATGAACATCATTTCCCAACGAACAAATCGGGTTAGTCCAGTACATATTCACTAATCCAATTATATTTCTGGTCTGTGACTCCAGAAGATCCATAAAATAGTGCTTTACAGGTTTCCTAAGAAATGTCTTCCACGAAAGAGTTACTTCAAGTTCTTGAGATTTCATATATACTCACGATGATGGCCAAATTTGGCGAACGCTCTCTGATCGTTCAAACAATTCCCATTTTGTTTACCTACCTTTCAAAGTTGGCTTTCGAATCAGTTAAGGCTACGTTGCAAATAAAAAATATGCCACCTTTCTAAACATTTTTAAAATATTTATTTATGAAATATGTCACACTCATTTCTCTTATTTGTTTTTAATGTACAAATTTTACGCCTATTTACATTAGGATCGTCACTATATAGTTGATAACATCTGGGGTTGCACTCTTATATCCTTGTAATACGACCCTTAAACGCATAAGTCCATTTATAAACAGTGGAAAATAAAGGAGCAGATTAAAGTAAATGTTTACCGTTCTTAATAAAATAGGCCTAAATAACAAAAAATTTTACGAAGGTGTTGCATTGGTTTTAAATCAGTCTAAGTCAATTTAAAATGGTTTGTCGACAAGACTAAATCTAAAGGTTGAAATTAAATTTCGAAAACTTTATTATGAAGAATAAAAAGGTCTTGAAGAAACTGATTTCTAAATGTCTTTTAATACTTTCTTTGGAAACATAAAGACTGTATCGACAAGTATGGAAACAACTTTTACAATAATTTTCTGTTAGCTTCCTCTTTGTAAAATTGAAACAGGTTAATACGTATTACTTTGAGCAAGCCAAGCCCTCCGAAGGTCTATTATTAAAAATCTTTATTATTGACTAAAATGAGACGACTTAATCGTGACCAGAGAAAAGAATTATGGATAAAGATTAAATAAAAATCAGTTGACAGACAAGAAAAAACAGGTTGAATAAATAAATAAATAAATAAATAAATAATGAATAAAAATATTAGTTTTGAAATAATAAATCAAGCATTGAATGTTACAATAATGTTATATTCCAGACTGTTAAATATTTTCTTTTAGTAATATCTTGCATAATAATAATAATAATAATAATAATAATAATAATAAGAATAAGAAGAATAATAATAATAATAATAATAATAATAATAATAATAATAA